>JAVSBV010000138.1:1384765-1400204 GCA_033117975.1 Parotocinclus spilosoma | reverse complement strand
CATCTCTTATTATGCTTCATGTTTGTTTGTCTTTGTTTACTAAACATCACATCAGTGGGTATTCACAACAGGCAAGTTTACATTGTTACCAGTTATACATATTCACTCTGGGCCAATTCACCTAATGCATGTAGAAGGAAATCAAGAGTACCCTAATTAAACACATGGACACTGGGAGAACATACAAACACCACACAGGCAGAGTCCACAGAGCCACATTCAGGATCGATCCAGGCTTCTCTATAACTGTAAAGTGACAGTGCTAACCCCTTGTGCCACAGGTTAAATTTTTCCAAGGATACCAATTTCAAATGGTGCTAATTAACCCATATGGTAAGATGGCATTCCTTTCACTTAGAATAGTTAGAAACTCCAATACTTATGTCTAAGGTATTACCCATCTTCAGCAAGGATGTTAGTAATTGTGGAGCTGACTACTTTCCTTGAATAAAAGCTGAAGCTATTCTAACAAAAATATATAAATGTTGTCATTTTACTACCAGAACTTTGTTCCAGTATCTTCATAAAGTCCAAAAACGATTCCAGTGAAACTGCTTTGAGTGCCATCATTAGGAAAGAGAGCTAAGGCTAGTTGCGAAAAAATACCATTGAAAGCAAGACCAAGATTGAAATCAGCAAATAAAACTTTTGAAACTTTATAATAGACAAGGCTGGCAGAGTGAGAGACAGGAAGAGGAAATGGTGCTTAGATCTTGTGGAGGCTGCGATCCCCTCTTCAAGCAAGTGCTCAAGACAGATTTAAAAGAAGCTAGGAGAAAAGGGACAGAAAAGCAGGTTAGAGAAAGTATCCAGCAGCCAGACAGAGCAATACATACTATGAAATGGCAAGACTTGCACAAATTAATAAAAACTTATTTGATGATAAGTTTTAACAGCCAGAAGCAGTAAGTATTGAGTATATATGCATATGTCCCATATGCACTCAAACACAGCAGTATATTTACAGTGTACACAAGCACAAGTCCAAGTGTAGTTACCACATCTGAGCTACTGAATAACATGCGGAGATACTGCAAACCTGTTACAGTACAGTGATGTATTATGATTAACAGTGCGGCCCTTAAAACAATAATAATAATTCAGTTCTTACTGCAACACATAATTCAAATTGCAATCACACTTTCAGGTGATCTTGAAACTTGAAATGGTGACATACTTCATAATGAGCCCATTTTGACCACAACCATGTTTTGAATATTTAGGATTTTAAAAAAGAAATAAAATATGGTAAGCAATGTTAGTCACACAGCATCACAAATAGCATTATTCAAGCAAAGAAAGCATAGCCTTAGGCAAAAGGCCTGATTTAGTAATACAAAAAACACACTTAGTAGAATCTGCTGTTTAGACTACAGATTGGGGTCTACCAAAACATAGAGCTGTTCTATAAGAAGCCCCATGGACTGAGATCCAGTCTTCCTATGGTCTTAGGGTAGCAAATAACCCACTGCTCCATTAGCAACGCTGTGGAAGTGAAGGCACTACTCAATGCACAGCCAGGAATTACTGCAAAGGAAAGTAAATACACATAGCAGTGAGCAAGACAGTGTAGTGAGCTGCAACACATACCCCCCAAGAGAATACAGTTTGCCAAAATTACACAACGATACTTCAGCACTGTTCACATCCGTCCAACCTAGAACTTAAGAAGTCAAACATACACAAACACCCAAGTGCTGTTCATCAACAATAAGTCACTCAGATTGTTCTTAACACCATCAAACTTCACTCTATTGATTTAGGATTACATGATCACTGTGTGTCACTTGCAGAAATACATTGTAAATTATTACTCCTAATATTACATATGGTGCCATAAGAGTGATTCTAACTCCTAATTGGATATCTAGATCAATATTAAACCAAATCAGTGTTTGAAATCAATTCTTAAGCCATCAATGCAACCTAAAGAGTGGTTTTGCAGTGCAATGTATTGGACTATTGACTTGGAGTTTGAGGGATCAACTTTCAGCACTGCAAAAGCTGCAGCTGCTGGACCGTTTACCCTCATTTGCTTGGACTGTACCATTTAAGGACTGTTTCCCCAGTAGTAAATTGTTTGGATAAAAATATATGTTAAATGTTGGAAATATAATTGTCAAGCATTGGTTCTGGTTTAAGATTTAAGACTGAAAACAAAGGGAAATATGAAGAGAATGCTTTTCATATACTTATCGATCACTTCATTAGACAAACCTGTTCCTATGCCCATTGTCCATTTGATCAATTCCACTTGAAACTTTGCATTTCTACAATTACAGACTGTACTCGTTCTGTTTCTCTACATACTTCCTTAATTTCCTTACTCCCGCACAGATCAGGTATTATTTGGGTGGTAGATAATTTTCAGCACTGCACTGTTACTGATGTGTTGGTAATGTGTTATTGTGTTTTTTGCTGGCATGAGCGGAGTTTTTAAACAGTGTTCCCTCTATGAGACACCAGACATATTACTCCACTTTGCAGATCTAGTGTCAGTGTGTTTATTATAGTTTGTTAGTTTGATTTAATATCAGATTAGCATCATTGTCTTTTTTTCAAAACAGACACAAGGTTAGATCAACACAGCCAGTTTTGAGTGCCCAATACACATCATGCACATCTTTGAATGTGTGAGGAAACTGAAGCACCTAGAGTAAACCCCCTCCGATACAGGGAGGGTATGTAAACTCCACACAGTCTGGTGCAGGGATCAAACTGGGAATCTCAGAGCTGAGACATGACTGCAGTACTCATGTGGCATGAAGTCAGGAGACAGCAGCACATCGGTTGTGCACAGTTTGAGATAGTCATTCTCTAATTATTCAGCGGTGCTCACAGAGATGCTGGTAGCTAGACATTTGTGCTTGGTGGACTTTGCAGTGAGAGTGAGTTGTTTACAAAGTCTAGGAGACCAATAAACTGTTATAAGGATAAATTGAAATAAAGTAAGCAGAAAAACTGATGGACTACAGTCTGTAAAACTGTAATGTGCTTCTATACTGCTCACAAAAATATATGTACAAAATATTTCAAAATAACAATGAACTTACCCTAGTTGTCATAAGCAGTGTATATAGTAAGTTAAACTGCAAGTGAGTTAAGTGTAGAAACAAGGTGTACCTACTAAAGTGATTACCGTAGTTAGGATACATGTAATGTACATCAGCAGCAGTTTCTTTATAGCTGCTCCTTAGTTATACAAATATTTAAAAAGGTATTACAATGAAAACACCTCAAATCCTCCAAGATTCATTTAATAATTAATGCAATTATAAAAACTAAACACAAGTGATAATGCACAATGCATGGAATTGATAACTGAGACACAATGATTTTACCCACTGTTTAAATGCTGTGTCAAAACTGCCCTTTATTATTCATTTGAAAAAGATATTTTGTACATAGATGAGTTCAGTACTGGTCCCTTGGCAAATGTTTATAAACTTTTTTTAGTAAAAAGTGTGCTTGTATTCAATTTTCACAAAATATCAAGGCTGTTTAAAATGTTGCCCTACTGCACACACAACAAGCATGTTCATGGCATGTATAAAAACCTGAGATATGGATAAAGACGAACATTCAAACAACATGCATTAGAATAAAATAAAACCAAAATACCACATGCCAAACCCCATACTACTCACATCCTAACGGTGTGCACAATACTTAAAATAATTAGTGCAGTCCTTTTACAGTAACGCATGTACGCAAGGTATAAGCAACTATTCTGGAGAGATGCACTCCTTCAGTATTAGTAGTATGGGTGATGTTCTTATTGGTTGAAACACTTTCACTCAACCAACAAAACTATTTCAGCAAATTAAAGGCTATTGACGGCCAAAGCATGCCCAGAGGATGTCAGTCTCATTTTAGCCTCATGTACTCCATCACAACAGCAGGCACACTCATTCACGTTAAACCATATCCTAATCATGCAGAACAGATCGACATATTCAGGGGAGCACAAAAAAAACATTGGCTTTTAAGAACAAATTTAAAATGCATTGAGTCAAAGGTTCCATTCACATTAAGGGTCCCTCTTCAGCGTGGTTATGTTTGAGACTTGCAAGAGTAGGGGAAAGGGGAGGGGGGGCAGAGCGGCATATCTCAGGAGCACTGAGCACAGCTGGCTGGGAGAGCACTTTCTACAGGAACCCTGAACTGGAAATAAGAAAGAATGTGGATTATTTTTTTTTCCTTCGGTCACATTCACATTACAGTGTTGACTCGCGCACAAAAGGAAACCGCAAAGGTTTGTTAATGCGATGCGTTGAAGTTTCTGAAAGGGGTTATGGGATAAGTGCAAGATGGAAAAAGTGGTACTGCCCTGACATTTCTTGGAGCTAGCTAAAACGGAGGTTAAAATTTAACTTCTTGTTACCAAATAGTAACTTGTAATGATTTGTGGGACATCTTTTCACCACAGCTAGAACTCACTCACATTCCATAGCTATGTCCATCACAGAAACACACCTTGAACTGTAACTGTAATACAATCTCATGACCATGGCACCTGCACAACCAAGCCATTGCTTTAGAGATAACACTCCACTGTCATAGTGAAGTAAAGAAAGGACTCTTTGTCGAAACAAACCTCAGGTGTTCACCCTTCAGAAGGCATATAGGACAGCAAATATAATCAGTAACGAACTTCAAACTTCATAATACTACCAGGATGATAACAATCTTTATAGCGCTCTCTTTTCTTAGTTACTTTGTGAAGCAAATGTGTACCCATTTAGAGGAACACAAAACACTGGATGATTTGACTGGTGTTTTCACCGAATCTCAGGTAGTAAGTATGAAAATGACTGATTACAGTTTCTATCGAATGCTCAAAAACGTTCTGATATTTTGGTACTACATGGTTGCAATAGCATACACATTGTGCACCTGCTAAGCTGGTAACCCCCACAAGCACTAATGGTCACTAAAACTGTAACTTTATTGCCAATGTGCTCATAGGATAGCAAGTGCAATATTTGTCTACTTTTACATCTGTGAATTTCAATAATCCTATTTCCAACGATTCTTTCATTATCTGCAAATTATAATTCATGAATCCACTCATTGCTCACCCTTTCCCCTTAGCTTCTATATAGTGCCTTAATGTTCAGAAACCTTACCAGCAGAGGGTGTCTCATGCAGCATGCAGCAAGCAGACGAGGGGTTAACTGTAAAAAAGCATGGAAATGACATGCAGAACATGGAGCACACAGAATAAACAGCACACTATTACATCACACATGCCATGCCCTGCTTGGTTACTGAGGAAAACTGTAAAACATCCTCTAGAATGAAGAGTGTTTTCTTAGTAACATTATTATTAAATGAATTGAAATTTGATAGTAAATAGTTGGTAGCCTTTCAAGAAACCTGTGAACCACTTGAGAAGAAAATAAGAAAGACAACGGAAGAGATAAAGGAAAAACTGTAAACCTTCTTAGTGCAAGTGTCTTCCTCCTTTACACTGGTCTGGTGAGGAAGCCAAATCAGCTTGAATACACAATCATGAGCGATTACCAACAAGTCAGGAATACTGGGTAACTTTGCTTTGAACATTATGCTGGGCCCAAGTGTGGATTTATTGGATATATTTTCTGTAAGGCCTATTGGGCTATAGTGTAAGTATTAAACAATACACTCTGCTCACTGTAATTCAATTAACAATACTGAGTTCACAATTTAATTTACTCAAGAATATCCATGTGTATATAATGGTAAACAATGTTCCTGTACAATCCTTTATCCCATACAGTTAAAAGAAAATACTAAAAACAGAGGTTTTAAATCACAAACAAAACACCCTACTGGAGCTTCACCATATCTTAAATGAACAAGTGAAGACATTCCTTTTTCATTTATGAAGAATGTACTTTTCCTGTTTAAAATGTAAACAAAAAATCTTTAGTCGACTGCAAATAAAAATTAGAGAGTTTTAAATAATGCTACTTTAAATAATGTTTCACAGAAGTGTGAAGTGATATCTTGATTAAATATCAAAGAAAACAAGCTCACTGAGAACTGAAGATACACTCATTGACGAAAAAAAAATAAAAATAGATCTAGTGACTGGGCAGGCCAATGAATTGTTGCAATATGGTGGAGACATTTATGGGAAACCCTGTGTTTGGGTAAGCATTTTCCTGCTAAAAAAACGAATTGGAAGCCCGTGATAGAAAACACGGGAGCACAACATTTCCTGCACATATTACTAGTTTGTTAGTGCTACTCATATCACTACTAGGGTTGACTGACTGTCGTGATGGCTCCCCAGTACAACCTGTTTCTTTCAATCCAATGATGCGCCCCCTCTTAAAGTCTGTCAGCTGGGCAAAATGTTGGTGAGAGATTGTTGACTTCTAGACATGCTACAATTCACTCTAAGAGGTACACTACCCAAAAGTAGAATCTGAGAACATTTTGGAAAAAGGAGGGAAAGCATTTTTAGACCCCCTTTTGGCAAGACCCAGTGTCTATCATACCACATCTGAAGTAATTTACATATCTGCATCAAACATAACTGCATACTAAATCTGTGTTTTGTCATTGAGTGTATAAGCTCAATGAGTGTATTAGCGAGCATGACATATGATTTCACTCTCTAGTATTCAGAAAATGCAATTGTCATATTATATTCCGTTTTATTTTATCATTGCATTTATTTTATATGGCATCATAAACAGAACATCTATTGTCCAGCTGCATAAGTATGATATACTGTATATATCACGATCATATCAATATCAAATAAAAAAAATATCAGTTTTATTTATCTTAAAACTAACACTTTGGAGGTAATTCGGATCACTGATTTATTTATTTGAGCATGTGTCGCTATCAGACAACAAACATTTTTATATTTCAAATTTGATTCAATGTTCAAATGTTTAATTGGAATATTATCTTAAAATGTTGCAAGTACTAATAGAACCGTGATTGGGCAGCAAGAGCACTGAAACAACATTTTAAAATGTACAATTGTTTGTGTTTTTCACACAGCAACACTAAAAGACATACAGAGATCCTATACAAAAAGTACATCTTAAATGTTGACATCTCGTCACTCTTTCTCCATTCTAATACAAATAACCACACAGATCAAAGTCAAGTTGCTCTTTGAGTGGAACAAAATAATATGTGCAGTTCTGAGTTTCAATTGGCACAATGTAAATAAAAAAAGGACGGAATCAACACTTACTTTTTCCTCTCTTTGTCTCTCTTGAGTGTGGTGGAACTCCCTGCTTGCTGGGCCTGGGACTGCAGGAGTTCAGCTGCAGTTTTCTTCTGCTTGAAGATGTTCAACTCGTCATCAAGTGACTTTTTCTTATCTTCCAGCTTCTTTTTCTCATCCTGATGCAGCTTCTTTAGACGATCAAACTTTTCATGCAGCTAAATAAAATACAAGATTACCAATGCATTTTTACTTAATTATAGTTACCACATACTTTTAAACTACACTACTGTGCAAACATCTTAGTACACAATAAGATTAGATGGTACTATTGTTTCAGCAATGGTATAATGATCATATATAATTATTTCTCAGTTTCTTTTTAGAATACAGCCAGAAAATACAGGACTTTGTACGCAGTATTAGACAGGGGGGAAAAGATACAAATAAAAAAAAGTTACATAAACTACAATGGCAAGTATTTTGTGTAAGTTGATAGTTTTTGAGAGGTTAGCAGGCTAGCAGCCAAGAAACCACCTTTTCAGAAGAGTGACATTCCGAAATATGCTAAATTGGTGGTGTTATGGAGCAAATCCAAGTTTGAAATATTTGGGTCCAATTATCAATAGCATATTATATATGGTCATTACATCATTGCTAAAACAACAAATCTAATGGTGGTCTTCTTTATGGCAGTAAGGCATGGCCTCTTACTTTCTAGTTTGATTCCTAAAACAAATGTTCTGACTTTTAAATAAATGTATTTGTTTATTTACTCGTTTATATTGGGTATTGTCTTGCTGCATCAACCAACTTCTATTAAAGAGAGTTTTAGCCTGATTTTAGCTGCTAGCCTGATACTCATTTGGAAGCAGTGCGAAATTAAATCGTTGTTTCATCTAGCTACAGCACAATGTTTTGTGTGATAAAGGGCCGTAGAACTGATGGGGACTATTGAGAATTAAGATAACATACAGCAAATATGGTTCCTCTGTTTGTATCTACATTTTGTTTCATATTTTTATGGTTGGTACATGAAGACAGACTTTGTTTTTTGTTTTGTTTTTTTAACTTTCTTTAGCTTTGCACTTTGTCAACTTGGTGTGACTTTTGCAGGACTGCAGTTAAAAGCGACAGCAGTAACAGTATTAAATTTCACCCAATTTTAGACAATGTAATTGTAGATTGAGGAGCACCAGATAATTCCTACATCTTTCTGTAGGATAAAGCATGCTGCAATACTTCGAATTATAATAATTATTATTATTATTAATAATAATAATAATAATAATAATAATAATAAGTCAATAATTATTGATTGGGACCCATACAAAGAACACATTCACCCGGACCCTGTACATACAGGATAGTTGCTGGAACAGCACTCTCAATAGCAATTCCCCATTAGGGACAATAAGAAGAAAATCCAGTATTTGTGGTTCTATCAAAAGAGTCGTTACTCTAGGAGAATAGACAGAAAAATGTATATGGTGCAAAGCAAAGTGACAACCTCCTTCTCGGCTTCCTTTAGTTCAGCTTCTTTCTCCTTCACCCTTTGGACAAACATCTGCCTCATTTCCTCTTCCTTCTTCTGTAGTTCTCCCATAAACTCATTCCTCTTGGCCTCATATGTCTCCTGCAGACTAAATATATGCATAAAGTGTCAAAAATAATGCAGGTACTATTTCCAAAACAATTAATCATTAGTTCTCTGTAGTTTACACCTGTAGAGATTACTGTAGTTAAGTCACCTAAATGATCTGCTTTCATTTTACCTACATGTACATTTTGTATGTGCAGGTGCTCTCCAATTTACAATGAGAAGTTTATGTGTACTATCAGTTTCCCATTGTACAGTCAAAATATCATAAACCGAGCCATCATAAAAATAGGGAGCATCTGCACTTGGTTTAAATGCCAAGATTAAATTTAAAGTTGTATCTTTTCATACAGATATGAATAAGTACAATAAATGTATATGATAAATATACATTTAAGAGATAACAATGATCATATTTGTTTGCTGCAATTACTTAAATAACCTTGCTATTTCTGTTTTCATATAAACTAGAGATGCACTGATTTCAATTTTTTAACACAATTCACTTTTTTCTGTCCAAGAATTATAAATGACAGCATACAAACAATTTTTTGTTTAACTTTTCTGTTAATGGAAACTTCATCACCCTTAAAAATTCTGCACTCTCCGTTTTAGTGTTTTCAAAATCCACATATTCAGCAAAGTCATGCTGTTTTAAATGTATTAAATTCATTGTTCTGAGTGGGTTCAAAGTTGTTCATTTGTGGCTTACTTTCAACTCTACAGATTAAAATCCACTGGATCAATTGCGTAGCATTAAAGTATGACTACAAAACAACAGAGAGTGCAAGAGCCACATTACTTTTGTTAACCATCAACCCTTTCCATAAGCTCCATTTGTTCATCTCCATTCTCATTCCCAAACTTTGACGCCACAAATTGGCACTATTGTAATAAGAAACTGCTACAAAGTGCAGCACTACTAAACACTGTACATGGCAATACACACAAACTTACACACATTACATATACAAAATTGTCTCTTACACTCATTTCTGCTTAATATACAAGATTAAAAGCTATAGCACTTTACAGAATAAATAAAGACATTTTGTTATTGTTGTTTAAAAAAGTAAACAATTTACATATTTATACCACAGTAGAAATGTTAGTTTCTCCCCACCTAAAAGGTTTGCTGTCAGGATCCGTGTCTTTGAAGCCCATCTCCTCTAGCTTGCAGCGACGGTAGAGTTCGTAATGGCGTGTGTGGGTCTGCTCCCTCAGATCTTCCATGTTCACCCGGATCAGCATCTCTCTCAATTTCACAAAGTCACAGTGGTTCTCGTTCTCCACTGCAAAAGTTTATTAAATACCACTTTAGTACATTTATTTAGTCACTAGCTACTACCCCTTTTATCCCCAGCAGACAGGAGGAAAGGGGTTTCATATTAGTGAAATGTTTGCCCGTGATAAATAAATACACATGATAACAAAAGCAAGACCCTTTCACAGAGATCAAAGAATATCTGGTCTGTAAGTAACCAGATGGCTGACAGCCTATGATAGCAAATGTTGCTTTGACTTCTAGGTTAAAACAAATCTTGTGACTTCTAGGCCTGTGCACCACCAAACACCTGTCCAGGAACCAACAGCAAGCAACAAAGAGCTGCTTTACATGGCTCAAACACAGAGAATAAACCAGTCAAACCTGCATTTTTCCCAGTGCCATTAGACCATGAGACCTACCAAGCTCCACTGCAACTGGCATCACTGACAAGGGTGCAGCCTTTAAAATGTATCAAATTACTTGAATCATGTTCCAGGAGGAAAAATTATGATGCCGAGATGGTTGCGTTTGCAGTTACAGTGATTTAAGAAGCCTGATGAGCTGCCAGTTTGTTGTATTTAGTGGAATTTGATGAATTTAGTGGAATATTACATTCAGTGCCATACACCGAAGTATGTCGGTGTGTTTTATGACGCAATCTGCTGTGGCACAGTAATAAGCAAAGCCTGAAAGTAACTGTTACCTTCACCAGGTACAATCATTGATTACAATCATTACAAGACAACAGTGATCTAAATAGTATGAAGGCTGTAGTTCAAATGATCAGTATTATCACTTTTATTAATATTACTATTTACTTTGTTTCTTTACTGATGAGAATATGTTGTTTTTTAATTTATATTTATTCACTTTTTTATTATTGTGTTTTCTTTCTGATGTTCTAAGTTGAAAATAACTACCTACAATTGTACTATTCTTCTCTGTACCTGATGTTTTGTCATTTATGTTATTCCATCTACGATGCTGCCATCACCGTACTTCACTATTAGAACAGTATTAAGCAGGAAATGAGCAGTGCCTTCGTTTTATATTCTTTGCAGCTCAGCCAGAGTGACCATTCAGTTCTTGGTCACCTCTTTTACAAAGGCCCTTCTTCCACAATTACTTAGTTTGGTAGCGTGGCCAGCTAGTTCTGATTGCTCCAGACTTCTTCCATTTAAGAATTATGGAAGCCCTCTGCTTTTGAGAATTTTCAGTACAGCTCTGGAGCTCCACATAATAATGTCTCTTTGCTCTACAGGCAGATCTTTCCTCATTATGACTTGGTTTTTGCTCTGATTTGCATAATTAACTGAGACCTAGAAGGTGAATTTCATTCATGGTGTAAATACATCTCAAAGATGGTGAAGAGGAATGGGCCATCGGAACGAGACAACTACATTTTTAAGTGCCATACCAAAGGGTCTAAATATTTTTGCGTAAGCCAAAAAAATACTAGCTTTTCTTTTTTTGAAATGCATTCACAAAATATTTAAAATTGTGGTTTTATTTTCTCATTATGGGGCACTGTACATTTTTTTGTTAATTTAGACCTTAACATAAAAAAACTGAAAAAAACTGAAAAGGGTCTGAAGACTTTCCGAATGCACTGTTGTTGCTTAACTAAACTAATTAAGCAGTGGCCAACATGCAATGCGTGACCTTATCTGCAGAAAGAGGAATCAATGCTTCACATTCGACCTCCATCTTACCCTGAACGGTTCCCCAGGGGTACTGCCGTGCTTTCACCATCTTGTTCCCAATCTTTACTTCCTCAGTACTCCCCACCACTGCAAATGGCAAATGGCTCTGCACAGAAAGGCACATTACATAAAAATATGCGCATTCCTTACAACCAAGATTTTACCCTTACTTGCATACTATTTTACATAGTCATACACAATACAAAAACACTTGCAGCATTATTTACAAAGACTAAAATGCATCATCAGACATATAGGAATGTACAAGGAGAAAAAAAATGAGTATTTTTTACTGATATTTATCAACCAGTAACCATCAGACTGAGGGTCTAAAATGATCACAATGTGGCAGGAAATCCTCTGTAATCTTACTCCAACTTGAATACAGTTTATAGTAAAACTGTAGAATGGACCATTGCTCATGCAGCAACATGTAAAACGAGCATAAGTGGTTTTATCTTAACTATAACCTTTTGTTCTAGTAGGAAGGCCCACTAGATTAGTACAGTGAAAAAAAAAAAAACATGGCTCTACAGAAACAGTTGCTGATTCTTTGTGTGAGATGAAATGAAACTGAAGCAGCATGGTGAACTACATTCTATAAAGATCCACATTCATTTATTGCATGACACTCTCGGTGTCCTGTATGTCTTTCCCACACTTCCTTCAGAGAGGCCACATTGATTACACATTCTTCTCCCTCTGTGCTATTTCCTGACATAAAGAAAAGTCTGCAGAGCTGGACACCAGATGGGCAATTGCTAAGTTCAACAATGTTCTTTAGTCACAAACAGACTTTTAAAAGAACGACAAAACTTAATTTGATCCATAATTCCATCCCTTTCATGTACTAATTAATAAATAATGGATGTCGATTTTTTTTCTTACGCTCATACAAGCTAAAACATGTCCAATTGTTTTTTTTTCTTCAATATCTGTTATTTTGACATATGCAACTGTCCACAAATGCTGACATCATGCATTAACGGTTCAATTTCTGCAATACTGAAAGTTGTTTTTAAGTTCAAAACAGTTGTTAACACAGCTCAGTCACACAAGACATGAATAATTTATCACTTTATACAGCGTGTATTCCACTGGATTACCCCTTCTGTACTGGTATACATTCTATATGATATAAATATTACACATACATATTACACACTCATTTACACTCGTTATTTTATGATAAATCTATTATAACACTGATTACCTATTGTTTATAACCAGCTGACACACTGGGTCCCTGTATTTAAAATATAACCATTGACGTATTCAATTCAATTCAATTTTAATTTATTTATATAGCGCTTTTTACAATGGAGCATTGTCTCAAAGCAGCTTTACAATCTTATATTATTTTAAAAGGCCAATCCCAAGTTGAGCAAGCCTAGGGCGACAGTGGAAAGGAAAAACTCCCTGAAAAAAGAAGAAAACAACCTTGGGAGGACCAAGGCTCAAAAAGGAACCCATCCTCCATGGGTGGCATAGAAGTTAATTAAATAATTACTTAAAAGTATATTAAAGTTATAGTAAAATTAAGTAAATAATATTGTTTAAAGATGATTTTAAATATTGAATTAGTAAATTAAATTAGTGCTCAAATAAATAAATAAAATATATTTTAAAATGAACCCTCCGTGTTAAGTTATTGGAGGTACGTCATCTCCTAATAACTAAATGATGGAGGGAGTTACTGCACTCTGGTGAAGCAGGATGTCCACAGGCATGGACGGTTACATTTTTACTCACATTTTTCAAAAACATACACTGATTAAACTTTGATAAAGTTTTTAATCAGAAAAGGTTTTTCTTTTTTATTCTGTTTCTTGCAGAATAAAAGGATTTAACAGATATTCCAGATGGACACGTCCACTGCCATCTGTCATTTTGCATTTAGGACCCAATATTTCAGGTTATCAAATGTTAATAACAATAATAATTTCATAGCAAAATTAGTTTAGGGGGTGGACACATGTTGGTTTGAAGCAAGCATTGCAAACCATATGGCTGAAAATTACATTTGAATATCTGTTAACAGTTGTGGACACAATGCATTAAATAAGTCACATTTCATCTAATGCAGAACAAGTTTTATAACTTGTGACTTACATGGCCACAAAAAACAATACTTTCTATCTGGATTGTAATCATAATTACTGTTAAACTTAAAACAAAAAATAAAACATGGTAACTGACACCTGTAATCTGAGACAATATGCACAGCCTACAGTATGGCTTTAGAGAGACAAAGTGATTACAGAAGACACGTTACAGTGTTTTTCATTAACTTAATAAAATCACTAAACATCCAATAAATATATCTCTGCCTAAAAACAGCGCATGCATAAAACATATTGATGATAAAAGTGCCAAAATGCTAAAACGATTATTGAAAATTATTGATAAAAAATGCAATATTATCTTTTAAATATTTCAAAAACTTTGAGGGTCAACAGTTGAACATCACAGTAGCTTAGTAATACAGGTCCATATAAGCTTATTAATGTATCTGCAAAATGTATCATTTCTAATGGTGTCATATAAATTTTAATGTATTATAAGGGATCAGTACAATTAATGGATGACTTACGTTCATGGTGGAGTTGATCTCTGCAACAGTCTCATCATCAGTGGGGAACTGGTAGACCTGCACTCCATTGCTGACCAGCTCACTGGTAATCTTGATTTTAAACTTAGCAAGTTCACTCTTTGAGACTGCATCTGACTTTGCAATGATGGGGATGATATTCACCTGCAAGTGAAAATGAAAGGAACTCGAGTAAGATAACTTGACTTAACTGAATGACAATGACACATACAAAGAAAAACACTTGCATGCTTTAGGAATTGATAAACAAAGTCAATTTCTGATCATTTTTAAATGCTCTTGGAAGAGGTAAGCTTTGTTTGTTTATTTGGTTTATTTAACAATCGCTATCAGCATCAGTAGCCATTTTAGCTGGTAACAAAAGTGACTACACCCCTAACTGAGAATGGCAAATTTGAGCCCAAAGTGTCAATATTTTTGTGGCCAAAATTATTTTCCAGCACTGCTTTAACTTCCTTGGGCGTGGAGTTCACTAGAGATTCGCAGGTTGCCACTTCTACTCCTTTACCACTCCTCCATGACGCCATCACGGAGCTGGTGTAGATAAGTCCTTACAGTCCTCCACAGATGCTCAGAAGAATTTAGGTCTGGAGACATGATTGACCTTTACCCTCAGTTTCTTTCACATGTTTAGCATATTCTATCAGGCTGGAATAATGTCCTGTGGCCCGGTTTCCGAAGGGAGAAGATCAAGATCATGCACTGCTTCAGTATGTAACAGTACATGTTGCCATTTATGGTTCCCTGAATTAACTGTTACTCTTCACAGCTGGCAGCACTCATCGCCCCAAACCATGACATTCCCACCACCATGCTCAACTGTAGGAAAGACTCACTTGGTTACCACCACACACGTTTTAACACCATCTGAACCAAAAACGTTTATCTTAGTCTCAACAGACCACAGGACTTGGTTCCAGTAATCCATGTCCTTAGGCCATTTGTGGGATTTTTTGTTCATCATCTTTAGAAGAGCCTTCCTTCTGGAACGACAGCCAATGCTGACCAATTTGATACAGTTAGTGGCGTATGGTCTGCACACTGACAGGATTGACCCCACCCCCCCACACTCCTGTCTATC
>JAVSBV010000138.1:1373862-1384665 GCA_033117975.1 Parotocinclus spilosoma | reverse complement strand
TAACAAGCACATTTTATTTAACACATCTCAATAGTTTGTGCAAAACATTTGTTAAAACATAAAACAACATTTATGGCATTTTTGTTTTTGTGGTGTTGTGTCCGAAAAGTCTGTATGGAAAACCATGCTGTGTGCTCTGGAATGGCTGATTCTAAACAAGTTTATAACAATTATAACATTAAGAGATGTATATCTTGTGTTGAGCATTATAATGTGTACATACTCGAAGAATTAGATTATTTATTGTCATGGTTTAATGTTTCAAAAAGGCTTTGGCAGATTTTCTGTAGGCGCATACAGTCTTTTGTTTTCTTACACAATAGCAACTTGTCTACAATCACGCACATTTCTTTGTTAAAGATCATAACTATTTTTGTATTAAATCTTGTTGAACATACAATATAACTAATTAGTTTCATGCTTTAAATTCTATGCCAAAAACAAAAACAATCCTAAAAAACAGACTTATCTTTTCTAACTAATTAAATTAGTTAGCTGCAACAAAACACACAGAAACATGTTAGAACAAGTATCCATGATACAAATGTCATGATGTCCAACCACTTTTATGGATACACACGTAATTTTATGAGATTTTGGCTGAAATATAAGAAATAACATTTATTTTCTTTTATTTCATGCTCAATATCAGTTTTATATCAGAATCAATTTTGCTGCAAGGCAGATGGTGCTGTGATTTTTGAGTACAGGCACATCTTGGGGAAAGGTATGGCACAACTGACAGTAACTGAAAAAAGCTTCTGTCTGAACTAGTTTGTGTGTTCAGTTTAACTTATCATGTAAAACTGAAGGGATAAGGTACATGATTGCATAGACATATGATTCCAAATATTCAGATTCAGAGATTCAGTTAGTCAGCACACTAGTAAGTTCTATTAACAATAATTTATCAGTGATTTAATAAAAAGAATAACTCTGTGTCTATATGGACCAGTCAATAATTGCTCGCAATGGTGTTGCTTTATTATAGGCTTGCTTTAGTAAAGTACATTGCTTTATTTTGTTTGTGTAATGTTGAATTAAGTCTCTGTAGTTAACTAACTTAAACCCAGATATGTCTACAATTGTTCACATCAATGGTTGTGACTGAATTCAGCTGAGTTTATAAAACCACTAAATATGTTAATATATAGATAACAGACTATGTGTACATGGCTGTAATCTAGCAGTGACTATCAGCTTTACTGACTGCATTTTTTATTTGCATTTCATACAAACACTTTGAAAGTAAGGTCTCCAAGACAGACTTTCTGAATGGAATGTCAACTCAGAAGTCAATTAGTTTCAAAATAATTAACCACTTTTATTTGCTGGATACACAAGAGCTAATATCAACAGTTTTAATGACACTCCTTAAAAATAGGTACTAACAAGGGCTCTGTGTGTTTAGTAAACTACAACCCAAAATCAGAAAAAGCTGGGTCCGTATGGAAAACACTTGTTTCTAACATTTACTTTGACTTTTATTTAATTGCAGACAGTATAAACTATTTATACTGTATAAATATGTATAATATAAATATTTCATGTTTAATCTGATTAACTTCATTTTACATGTTAATTCGTTAACAGCTGCTCTTGCATTTCAGGCCTGAAAAACATTCTAAAAAACTTGGAATGGGGGCAATTAGAGCTAGTAATGAACGATGAATGAATGATTCAGGCAGCGTTGACAGGAAATTGTAATCATGATTTGGTACAAAAGCAGCATCCAGTAAAGGTTGAGTCTCTGATGAGTATTTAGTAGAAGCACCCTTTTGAGCTAGTACAGCCATGAATCTTCTTGGGAATGATGTAACAAGTTTTTACACCTTGATTCGGGGGATTCTCTGCTATTACTCCTTGCAGATCCTCTCCAGTTTCGTCAGGTTGGATGGTGAACGTTGGTAGACAGCCATTTTCAGGTCTCTCCATAGATGCTAATTTGGGTTTAGGTCAGGCTCTGGCTGGGCCAGTAAAGAATGGTCGGAGTAGTTCCAAAGCCACTCCTTTGTTATTTTAGCTATTATGTGTTTGGGGTCATTGTCTTGTTGGAAGGGAGACCTTCGGCCCAGTTTTAGGTCCTGAGCACTTTGGAAGAGGTTTTCTTCCATGATATGTCTGTACTTGGCCTAATTAATCTTTTCTTCAATTGCAGCCAGTCGTCCTGTCCCTGCAGCTGAAAAACACCCCTATAGCATGATGCTGCCATCACCATGTTTCACTGTTGGGATTGTTTAGGGCAGCTGATTAGCAGTGTCTGGCTTTATCCATGCATACTGCTTAGAATTAACGCCAAAAAATTCAATATTTGTCTCATCAGACCAGAAAATCTTATTTCCCATAGTTTGTGAGTTTTTATTTGTTTTTTGGCAAACTCTATGCAGGCTTTCATGGCTTGCACTGAGGAGAGGCTTCCGTCAGGCCACTCTGCCATAAGGCCTTGACTGCAGTGATAGTTGACTTTGTGGAACTTCCTCCCATGTCCCTACTACATCTCTGGAGCTCAGCCACAGTGATCTTTGGGTTCTTCTTTAGCTTTCTCACCAAGACTCTTCTCCCACAATTGCTCAGTTTGACTGGACGGCCAGGTCTAGGAAGAGTTCTGGTCGTCCCAAACTTCTTCCATTTAAGGATTATGGAGGCCACTGTGCTCTTAGGAACCTTGAGTGCTGTAGAATTGTTTTTGTAACCTTGGCCAGATCTATACCTTGCCACAATTCTGTCTCTGAGCTCCTTGGGCAGTTCCTTTAACCTCATGATTCTAATTTGCATTGAAATGCACCGTGAGCTGTGAGATCTTATATAGACAGGTGTGTGCTTTTCAGTCCAGTCAGTTCAATTAAGCACAGCTGGACTTCAATGAAGGAGTAGAACCAACTCAAGAAGGATAAGAAGAAATGTACACCTTGTGAGTTAAATAAATATGAGTGTCACAACAAAGGGTCTGAATACTTATGACCATGTGATTTTTCAGTTTTTCTTTTTTAATAAATTTACAAACAATTCTACATGTCTGTTTTTTCTGTCAAGATGGGATGCTGAGTGTACATTAATGAGAAATAAAATGAACTTTTAAAAAAATTAAACAAAGAGTAAAAAATGTATGTAAGAACAGCCTAGATGACAGGCAGCTCGTCAAATGTCCACCCTGCTTCTCTCAGCCCTATGATGTGTCCCCTCTGGGGGCAAAATATATTCTCAATTGCTTCGTAGAGGTATTACTTATAATTATAGTTCGATTATAGTTACAATCTCAGCATTTTACATAGCAAGCAATACATTGACATAAAACCGCTGAGGTTCTATACACACAGCCAGTGTTGTCATATATGGTAGGTGTTTTGCATTTTTGCATACAGGACTTACTGGTGGTTCTAGGCAGTGTAGCAAGTACTTGCAGTACTGAGCAATGTTTCTAAATATTTTTTTCTGAAAATAATGAGCTTTACATGAAACATCAGATCTATTTTTTTTCTGTGTGCTTTCACAAACAAAACTTGACTTGACAGTGAAAGCTATGGTTTGGCAATGCTAAGCAGCAGGAACATGAAATAATAGCAGATATTAGGCACTATTTCCGCTGGCTGATGAAGCCATAATGGCTGTTCTATGAAAACTAGATTAAATGAGGAAATGGAGACAGGATTTGTATGTGAGAGGAATGGAGGGAAGAATAAGGAAACTTAATAGAGAAAGGGATATGATTGGAGTAGAGAGGAAAAGTGAAAGTCAGATTGAGAGAGAGAGAGGATATGTGTGGGTGTTGGGTAAGAAGCTTACGGTAGTACAAATTGTAACCACACACTTGACTACAGGTTTAAACAGGATGCATTACATTTCCACTTGTAATTGATCTTTGAAATCACACATGCAAAGATTCACACACCAAACCAAAGCTACATGCGTCATGTGAAGGAATATACTTTATATGGGCAATGTACATTGCATTCCATTATTATCCCTGAGTTAAAGAATGTATAATTTATACAACTTGGTAACATCCTTACCTAATTGGGTTGGTGTACCTAAATGTGAACCTAAAAGAAGAAACAAATACAAAAAAGAGCATAACTTCTGCAACAAAAGTAACACAGCAGAGCACAAAATGCATGTTGGCGTTTGTTGTGTATTGTATATCAATGCTAATTATAAGATTGAAACGTTTATTTTGGAAGTAATTGTATTACACGAATGTGGGGGCTTCAGTTAAGTAAATCCATGAAAATCGACACACACAACAGCATTATAAATTAATTTGCATTTTAAATGAACCAAACTTAGTTCTTTTTCAGTTCTGAAAGGAAATTCACTGCAACTGATCTGAATTATTTGTGTTCACATTGTAAACTAAATGAAAGATCAGAAAATATGATGTTAAATACCAAATATAAAAAGAAAACTAAAGCATGGACGATATGTATCATAATAATGTGACGTGTGACATGAAGGTGAAAGATGAATACAGTTTCCAAAATGGAATACTGAAAAGAACAGAATAGAAAATATACTTTTTTCTTTAGTTTTGATTTGCTTTGTTTAGAGGCTGAGTTTGGGTTCCAAGTGTGGAAACAAACGTTTGACCCTCACTGTATGTTATATTGCATATTTCAAATATTTATACCCTGGAAGACCTGCAACCTTTATGAGTGTCAGACTTATTCAAGACAGGCCATAAAAGTGTGTATAAGTCTAAAGCCAGACAACTGTCCAGTAGCAGTGGTCTGGTACAGGTTTACAAATCTGGTTTTAATAAATCTGTCAGAGGAATTGGCATACCACCAAATGCTCTGTAGCTGAGGCATTAGACATGCAACAACATGTTAAACACATGCTGTGCTAGAATGAACAAAACCTGTAAATCTTTCAAAATAGCACCTTCTTCGCGATATTTCTGTTCAAACAAGCAGAATATTTTTCAAGACTGTAAAATGGCAACATTTAAATACGTGTTGACGCACACATACACGCAGACAAACGCCAACTGAATTACGTGGCTTAGTGTAAATTATCTGGTTTTTTTAGGCTTATTCAGTGTTCAAAGGAAAATGCTTATCTTTCTAATGGTGATTTAGAATTCAAGATGAAGTGTCTTTCTAATTGCAAGTTAGTCTTGGTGCGAATTTGCTTCAAACAGTTGATGGTGAACGATAAAGCCGGATGCCCCTGGAAAAACTGCCTACAAGTCAGTCAAGCCATATCTGGAGAGACTCTTTAAAGAGAGAGGAAAGACAAATCAAGATTTGTAGTTCTAACAAACGTACTTGTGAGGAGAGAGAGAGAGAGAGAGAGAGAGCGAGAGAGAGCTGGTGAGAGAAAGACAGGACATTCACTCTGCAAGAACATTGAGCACACTGCGTTTTATCTCTTCAATGACAGTGTGTACAGTTGTCTTTAGAGTGTGTGTATGTGTGAGAGATGAGAGACACCAGAACCCTCCTGCAACAGAAACCCCTTCGAAAAACATACTGCTATTAAAATAGATGTGTTTGTTACTGTGTAATGGGTGGACACATGCCACAACAGGAACTAGTAGTCTTTGTTCAAAATAGTGTAATATGTATATTTCTCATATTACCAGGGACATATTATGTAAAACACACTCTTTCAATTCTTGTGCACAGACATTTGGGTATGTGGAGTGCCTGCCAACCCGCAAACTGTGAAATCAGAAAGCTCAGTCATTATTTGTGGGCTATTTCAGAAAACTCGGGATTTCAGCATGTCACAGATTTTGGTCACCTTTTTTGAGTCATGAGTAATTCCATATGCTTACCCATGGCTTGCGATGTATAATTCTGAAGGGGCAAATATTACATGCAACATTATAGTATGTGAAACTTTCGGAAAACAGTTCACCATAGAATTGTTACAAACGTAGTGAAAATAATTTATGATGGAGTAATATATATTGTGTAACGATGATGTTTGTTGGCCACATCATCCCACATAGTTTGTCCTTTTTTATGTTCCGTGTGTGTTCATGTTGCTCGTTATTTTTTTGTGTACTTGTAATGTAGTTTGTAATTCTGCATTATGGGTCATTCAAGCTCTTTTCTGTGTTTCTCTGTATTAGCATACTGCCTGTATGAACACAATGTCTTGACATGTCAGTATGTTGTCTGTGTGTTTTAGCATTGGTTGTTAGTGTTTGCACTGTTTGTTTGTCCTGGCACAGTCTGGGTGTGGTAGCTTGGTCTGCTCGTATTAGCATTGTTTATTTTTGATAGCTCTTGTATTGCTTGTATTGACACTGTCTGTTTGTGTAGCATTTCTAGGGGTTTTGTCTGCACTTTGTCTGTTAGCCCTATTGTGTTTATTGACATTCGCTTACTGTATGTATGTCTCTGTTCCCTTAATTGTCCACAGCTTGACATTATGTACCAGTAATTTAATTTCGTGACATGTAAAGGTTGTAATTGTAATGTGCGATGCGGTTTAACATACTACTGTATAGCACGTAATAATCACACACTCGCTTAATTACCGTCTTTATTACAGTTTACAATGCAGTACTGGCAATGATAAATTTTCATATTGAGGGAATACATAACTATCTTTCTGTGGCAAAACTGCAGTCATTGAACATATTATATAAAAAATATATATTATTTTTGGCCAAAGCACATTTTCATTTAGAATTCAGGGAACTTCAGTGGCAAAGGGGTGAAAGACACAAGATTTATGCTGCATGTTAAAGTATAGGATTCTGGACAATGTACTTCTCAATGTGTGTAAAAGTCAGTAAAAATGGTGGATAAGTTAAGTCAGCATGGTTGCCAATGATATCCAGATTAAATATCATTCAGCAATACTAAATAAATACATTTTGTATTGGTTGTTTAGTGACTTATATTATGTACTCTCAGTCTCAGATTAATTTTGCTTTTTTAGGGTAACGTAGCAACAGAATAAGAAGGTCAGCTTAGACTTCCCTATCCTCAGGCCACAGATTGTAGCTTCTCCTAAGGGATCCCCAGATGTTCATGGGCCATCTGTGACACAAGTCTGCTCTAGGTCTGCTCTGGAGTCACCTTTCAGTGGAACTCGGAGAGCTCTAGAAGAAGCTGCCATGGGGCATTCTACTAAGATGCCCATACCATCATGGTTGGCTCTTCTCCAACTGAGGGAGCAGCAACTTTACACTGAGGTTTCCAAGATTGTCAAACTCTTTTCCTTGTCACACAGAAAGCAAACTCATTTCTACGCATGAAGCTAATTTCTGTAGCTTTTACTCGCAAATGTATTTCTTCTGTCTCCACCCAAGGCTTATGACCATCGGGGAGGAATGGCTTGTTGATTGACCAGTAAACAGTGAGCTCTGGATGAAGCTAGTGCTTCACCTCCACAGATCGACACAATGACTGCAAAAATGCTGCACCTGACTGAGTCCATTTGAAAATCTCATGCTGTTTTTTCTGTTACTCATGGAAATGATCTCATCATATTTGAGCTCATTCACTAGTTGAATGATTTCTTTCTTCACCTGAAAAGAACAGCCCTGGGTAAGAACCATGGCTTCTAACTTGAAGGTGCTGACTTTCATCCCAGCCACTTCAGTCTGAGCACCATAATGCTCATGTGTATGTGAAAGTTCTGCTTCAATTGGTGCTAAAAGGAAAACATAATCTGCAAATAAGAGATGTATCACCTTTTTCCAAACCCTTTGATATCATATCCATGAATACAACCAGCATTTGTGGACATAAGAGGCAGCCATTAATTAGTCTGGCACCAACCTTGAACAGCTATGAATTAATGCCAGATATATGGTCATGACTGTTTCTACAGTCACAGGTATAAAGACTATGTACATGAAGTAGACCCCATATTTCTGCAGTGTCTTACACAGCATGTGCTGAGGTATATACTCATGTTGCCACCATGAGAGGTGCAACTGCCTTTTGACCTCTTTTTTGCACCCTTGTGTACAAAAATGGTATTGTGTTTGACAGTCCATGGCTCATCTGGGAGCATGCATACATATGCTTTTACATGCATATGTCCTTTACTTACAAGGTTGTTGTAATGGAATGCAAGATCTTCTGTACATGGAACGTGGTACACTTTACAATCCATATAATCTAAGGCTGCCATACAAGATCAAAGAAAAGTGGAGAACCACTGTGTATGAGCTCATGGAGCAAAATAAGCAAATAGCTCAATTTAAAGATCTAGTAATGTTTCTTGCAAAACCAGTTAAAATAGCGTTAGGTCCACTGTTTGGTAATCTCCATGACCTCATGGTATATAAATGCTGCTATAAAAGACTTTGTTCATGTTCATGGATCTGTTCAGTCACTGTTAACAAAGGTTAAAAGGCAAGCCAACCACCTGGTTTGAGCCTAAACTAACATGCTTTAAAGATTTTTAACAGAGGTTGTTGCAACCAATAAAGATGCTTCATATTTCTCTCAAAAGGAAAACCGGTTCATATCTTATATGCCTGTAGTGCTACAGCAGACAGCAGTATATATGCAGTCCAGCCCAGGAAATCAAATTCTGTGGTAAGCATTGAGCTTGGTTCAGCTACGATTTTCAGGTTTTTCAAGGCCATCTTTCAGATCCTCTGCATCATCAGCCAGGATGAAAGCTGAGGTTGAAAGGTCTGCTTTTATGGCATGTGCTGCTATATTAAGTGAAAACATGATTCGGAAATGAAAGAAGCTAGAATTAAAGCAATTCAGAAAAAGACTAGAAACAGACATAGCAGCTTCAACAGCAAAAATAAAAATCTATGAAAATTACGAACTGACATCTTCACCAGCTTAGGGCTTGGATAATGAGCTTACTGCAGAACAAAGGCATGTGGACATCACTAAAGAATCTGAACCACATTTAGCTGTGGAATATGTATCACTAGGCGCCATTTCAAAAACCCCATTGCAGAGAACTGTTTTAGTGCATCAAAGACTTCAGCAGTTAAGTCAGGATTCGAACCACCAGAAGTCTACATTTGTGAAGAAAGAGAATGCTTTCTAATGCCATAAAAAAACTAAATGACATAGCAGAAATGCTTATAGCTCAGCATAACTTTTCTTTACTCTTTAAGAGGGAAATTCCAATCTTTGATAACAGTCCACTGAACTTTTAATCTTTATACCAGCCTTTGAACAAGGTATAGAAGATAAAACAAACTGCAATAAGGACCAGCTTTATTTCCTTGAACATCATGCAAGACAAAAAATGGCTAACCTCCCTGAAGACAGTCTCGCACCATGGCTAGAAGAATCAATCAAAACTGTAAAATTTAAAATGCACTGGCGAATATTTTATGGAAATTCAACCCCTGTTCTCCAATCTCCGTATGGGAGAGACTGATTCAGATAACTGAATCAGTTAAAAGGATTCTGTATTCGGTAACAAAAGAACAGATCCTAGATGATGAAGCGCTAGATATAGTAATGTCTGAAGTAAAGGACATTATGAATGAACGAGCTTTAAAGACAGCATTGGCTGACACCCAATAATTTACTTTCATTAAAGTAATGCCACTCGCTCCATCAGGCTTTTTCAAAAGTGACGACTTATACTGTACTTGCTTCCATCTTCGTCGTACATACATCGCCAATCTGTTCTGGAAATGATGGATCAGGGAATATCTTCCAATTATGCAACTACACATAATCAGTAGGCGACTTTGTGATTATAGTGAAAGACACAGCTACAAGACCTGGCTTATTGGACATGTTATTAAAACATTTCCAGAAGCACAATAACTTGTTTGAATCCTCCTAATTTAACCCCTTCAGATATTTCCAACATTATCAAACTGAGCACTGAAATCCCTACAGAGTAAATATTAGGGACTCAATGGCTCCATTTTCTACATGAACGCTGACAAACTGCTATTTGGTGTGTATTTCAGAGCTGAAATTGGTAGGGATGTTCCGATCCGATCTCAAAGATCGAAATCGGACCGATCAAGGCATTTTGAACTGATTGGTATCGACTTTTCTGAACAAACCTAAGCTTGATCAATCCTTTGTTTTACATCAGCGGTCACCCAGGTGTAGTAAATGGAGAGCACAATTTGTGGCAGGATGTGACTATAGTAATGTCTGTTGTGTGGAAATACTTTAAATTGGAAAGTGAAACAAGTCCAACTGCGAACTGTAGTTTCTGCAATACGGGTGTTTTATGAGGTGTTAGTAGCAGAGATGCATTTAGTACTACCAATTTGATACCACACCAAAAGAAACAAACACTCAGCCGAATACAGTGAGTTTATTCAGGCAACTCAAGCAAAGGCTGCACCGAAGCAACATACACTAGCAGAAACTTTACACAAAAGAGAGAAATGTTCTCGAGCCAGCAACATGGGCAAAAAGATTACACAGAGGGTGATTGAATTCACCACTTTGGATGACCAGCTTATTGCTGTGGTGGAAAATACAGGTTTTGGCCATGTTTTATAGCTTTTGGAGCCACGGTATGCGCTGCCGTCGTAACACTACATTTCAGAAACAGCTCTGCCGGAGCTTTACAAAAAGGTTAGCGACCACCTGCGAGGTCTTTTATCAGATGTGACTGCTATTGGCTTTACCACCAACATTTGGAGCTGCAACGTTTCGCAGATTTCATTACTGAGCCTTACTGCACACTGGATTGACACCGTTGTTGATTTAAAGCATGCGGTACTGTATGCTAAGAAAAGGAGCCTGCTGTCCGCTAGTATTTTATTTTATTTTATTTATTTGGCTTCTTTAACGTCACTTATCGGCATCAGTGGCCATCCAGCGACACGCACGAGGTTATATCCATACACATACAGACATTTTAAACACAGCACTTCTAGTCTTG
>JAVSBV010000138.1:1358786-1373762 GCA_033117975.1 Parotocinclus spilosoma | reverse complement strand
GCTTTTCTTTCAAAAATAAGGAAATTTCTAAGTGACCCCAAACTTTTGAACGGTAGTGTATATATATATATATATATGTGGCTTGATAGCATGCTGTTTATAGTACCAGGGACCATGTTTTGCTCTTCTCAGCAGAAGATGATTTTTAAATAATGGTTCTGTTTTTAAGCTGATTGAAATGTCAGAGTGATTACGGCTTTAATTCTCACACCATGTCAGTACAAATTGGTACCAGGGGGCACACGCAGGTATGCCTCACTTGAAAACCCCTCAATTCATTCATGTGGTTAGTGACATACATGATGCCCTTATGTGTTCTGCTGTTTGCTAAACCTTCTGAGATGAGAATGACATCTTCACAGAGACCTTTGTTCCCTGGTTATAACAGAGCAAATGATTATTTGAGAATTTATGCAGGCTAGGTCAAGTCACAGGCACTCTAATACCTAGCAATGCACACTACCTGCCAAATGTCCTAGCCATTTTTTGTGTTTTTTCTTAGCCATGTTTAATCTCCCTTATTATGGCTAAATTTTGTCAGTCAGTTAAGCTAAGACTTTTAAATAGCAGTTCTCTAAATTGTATTTTTTGTTTTGGAATACAGTTCACATGCTATGGATTAGAAACCAACAATGTACTGCTATAATATGAATATAAAATAAAGGATTTTGTTTAGTTATCAGTCTGGGGTCGATCCCTTTGTGCGGTTGAGTTACATTTCAATCAGTAGTGTCTCGTTGTCCCCCCATATTTTTTTCCCTAGATACTTCACCTCTCTGAGGTTTTCATTCTCCTCGTTTTTATCCCCTCATTATTACCTTCATGTCTTCCTTTCTCCCTTCTTTGCCCCTTTATCCCCATTATTATCCTCTGCTCTAGTCCTCTCTCTGTAACCATAGACATGACTCAGTGTCCTTTCCGGTGACAGACATAGAGAGTACAAAAGATTTAGCTTTTTCTTAAATTTTCCCTTTTCTATATCTATATATCCTGGGCCTTTTCCACACCTTATCCCTTCCTCTTTCTTTTCTTGTATTAATTCATACATTTTCTGTCAGTGAACTGACTTCTTTTTATCCATGAGCACAGCAGATTAGGAGATATTGTATCATGGCCAGGACAGGCAAAGCCCTTTTCTGTCCCTGACATCTAATTAATGGTAATCCTTTAATCTGCTGCTTATAGAGACCCCTAGGTTGCTGTCCCATTTGTAGTCTACAGAATCAAGGGAAGAAAACACGAGGTGAAAAGGAAGACTTGCATCCGCTAAGCAAGCCACTCTGTAAGCCATATTTGCAGATGGGCGTAATTTAATAAAGATTATTGCTGTTGAGATACAAACACATTTTCAGAAGACATTCTTTCACATTTTAATAGAAGAGACTTCAAATGCATCATCAAAATAAAAATAATAAATGCATATACTGTATTAAATATAAATATGTCAGCAATGTCAATTGCTGTGTTATATTTAGCTGTTTGCACAGAAGAAACTTGTACTATGTGCCTGATTTTACATAATGGAGATATGGCACATACTGTACAAAATATTGTAAAATGTCTCCTGTCTTTCCTTCCTCCTGATCTTACCCTCTTTTAATGTAATGCGTTCATATAATTGTGGGGTATTTGGGCCTGAGAATTATGTTAAATACATACCCCCTACAGTCTTGCAGTACTCTGTCACAAGCATGTAGATATTTATACTTTTACATCATTTTTTGATAGGAGGTTGATTGCATCATCCAATTCAAAAGATAAACTTGATACTAGAATATATCTTACTGAGATGACACTTTCACACAGACACTTTGCCATTTGCCATTCTTTTTTGTTTTGTTAGAGATGTTAAAGTAAAACTGCCACATAAGCTCACAGAATTGGATCAATTGCCGAAATATGTTGCATGTGAAAATCACATCTACATGTAAACCGTCTCAGAATAGTGGAAACTGTTTTAGCAGTAAGTCCAATACATTATTAGTGCATTGATGTTGGTGTTCAGGTGTCCAAAACCTTGTGGAAACATAGTGAAGTTCCACTCCCTCATGTATTATTCTCTTATGTAGTCCTGTACCCTACAACAAATCCTTATCTAGCCCTCTGTACTAAAAAAAGTAGCCCACAAGGTCGGTGTCATTAAGGAGGCTATCACAACACAACAAAGTTCATGCTCACACTCTCCCACCTTGCACGCACACACTCACACATGTTCGCACACAACTCTGTCCCACTAGTAGATGAAAGTGACATGTAAAATTACAGTGGTTTATAATTTCTAACAGGGGTTATGGGATGCAAAATCCTCCCATCTTAATTAAGTTAATTAACAGATATAAATAATCACATTCAGCCCGGGTTCATTTGTAAAGTAATAAAGCTTGGCTGTAAAACTCAATCTTGGTTCCGTCATAAACAGATGCTGTTTCACTCATTAACTCTGCCTGTGCTGCTTTCACCTCCAGGAGGAATTCAGCGTAAGTGTCATTATTGCAGCATTACAGTAGTCTTTAAAGCCATTTTGGACTTCTCAGCAGAGTAGCAGAGCTTAACGTTACATCATTTTCTTTAATTTCATTAGACAAGCTTCAAGCTTCAGTGGAGCCCTAACACCATTTGCTGCAAAATGGATGATGATGCAAATGAACAGCCAGAGTCATATGCATTGTTTAATTCATTTTCTAAGTAGGCACCTCGATGCAAGACATATTTACTTGAAGGCTATATTACTTTTCCATCATTGTGGCCCAAATTAATTCTTAGTGATTTCTAACCAGCTAATTTTTTTTCTATACATATCTGTAGTGACAAGGATAGAGAGGAAAGCTCAATAATAGTGAAGGGACTGAGCACTGTGCTGTAAATTAATCTATTGTCCAATTAGAAACTGTGTGTTCAATGCTTTTTTCTGTTTGACTGATTTTGGGAGGAGCTTTACAGATACGTTTTAGTGCAAGGTGATTAATCTAATCAAACAAGCACTGTTTTTGTTTATAGACAACAACCTTTTTTGAGAACATATCCATCACACTACAGATACAAAATCAATAACAGAATATCAAACATGATCAACCAATATATGCAACAAACTTTTTGAAACATAAAACTTTTACTGCACTTCACTACATGATTAAAAATGTTGGCACAGCTGCAGTTTTTTTTCTGAAGTATTTCTTCCAGAAAACTATTGCAGTTACACATTTTGCTATACACATGTTAATTTGCCTTGTGTGTATCGGAACAACACAAGAAAAAAGGTACATCTGACATAATTTCACACAGATCTCCAAAAACACAATAACAAAAATTATTGGCAACTTTGTTTCAAGCATGTGATGCTCATTTAAACTCACCTGTTGCAAGTAACAGGTGTAGTCAATACAAAAATCACACATGAAAACAGATTAAATGGAGAGAGATTAACAAAATCTTTACATTTTGTGTCTGTGTCACACACTAAGCAAGGAAAACTTAAAGAGGAGAAGAGAACTGTCCAATGAACTGAGAAAAGTAAAACTGTGGAAAATGTTAACAATCTCAACGAGCCATCTTCAGATATTCTAATGTTCCTCAAGAAGTGTACAACCCATGGCACTGAAGCTACTCTCCCTGAACATGGACAACAGAGAAATATCGATGAAAGGTTGCAATGCATTATAGTCAGTATGGTGGATAAGCATCCCCAATCAAATTCCAAAGAAATTCAAGCTGTCCTGCAGTATCAGGTTGCATCAGTGTCAGTGCAAACTATCCATCAACATTTGAATAACATTAAACCCTATTACAGGAAACCCAGGAGGACCCCACTGCTGACACAGAGACATAAAAAAGCTAGAGTGCAGTTTGCCAAAATGTACATTAGCAGCCAAAATCCTTCTGAGAAAACATTTAGTGGACAGATGAGACCAAGATAGAGCTTTTTGGTAAAGAACCTCATTCTATTGTTTACCGAAAATGGAATGAGGCCTACAAAGAAAAAGTACCTATAGTTAAATATGGTGGATGTTCAAACATGTTTGGGGTTGTTGTATATGCTGTATGCTGTGTGCAAGGCATCATGAAATCTGAAGATTACCAAACAATTTTGGGTCACAATGTACTGCCCAGTCTTAAAAATAAACAATATATAAAAAACAATATCAAACATACTTCAAAAAGCACCCAGAAATGGATGAAAACCCCAAAGGGTCTGCAACCAGATATTACATATATGAGTCCATAATGAGTGCCTACAAAAGGAGGTGGAACACATTGTTGGTACATCGTCACCCTTGCGATAGTTGTAATGCGTATAAGTGATAATGCGATGTCTAACTAGGATTGTCTAAATATAAAATAAACTTGATAAATAAATTAACTTGTTTTGAAAATGTAGAATGTAAAAATACAGACTTATTTTTTTAACTGTAGCTAGTAAAAAATAAACAAGTAAACTAAAGATACTTAAAAATACATGTCATTAAAATAATAATGCACTTGTACTTTGTTACTTAACCACTGTAGCTTTCAGTTCACAAACACACTTTACACACAAGTCCATTTCATGGAAACATACAATTAATAAATTGAGATCCAGCACTACACACAGACAACTGCACACCATCACATGCTAGCCCGCCAACAGAGCAGTAATTAATGTAATAACCTGCTTCTATGGTGGCTCTGTGTGTGCCTTAATCATACACTCTGCTTGTGTAATTAGCTGCAGACACACAATGGTGAATGGGTGCATCCATATTGGCCACTGCCACCATCTTCATCTTGAGCAATTTCACTAACACACTCCCTCATCCTTAGATTGACTAACCTGGGAGGGGGTGTATGTGTGTAGAAGGGAGTGTGTGTTGGTCACGCAAGCTAAGTAGTGATGAATCCATTAACCTCCACTGAAAGGAGCAGACATGCACTATTCATTCGCCATATGTATCCTACAGTAACTGGACATTTGCCAGATGAATGACTTGCAATGCAACCCTCCCAAAGTCCTCAGTGAGGATTTGATAATGCAATTTAATACCATTTTGTTATGATGGGGCATCCTGGAGATCTTGCGAGACAATCCCCGGACTCACCTAATCCCCAGGAACCCCACAAGATTTTAACCGGAGCCCAAAATGCAGTAATCCACAGACAAACGACCAACTAGGAAAATACGTAAATATTTATTAACTAAATAAATAACCAAAACACAAAGGAGGTCAGGCTAAATTAACAAAATAATGACGAAAACAAAAAATAGGAATCCCAGTCAGACACCAATGAAGGAACAGTTCAGTGCTCGTCCTGGATACTGGGACCAGAGCCTGGTGGATGTCCTTGCAGCCAGGGAAAGCCAACCTGGCTTCTCGGGAATGCCGAGCCACCGTGCAGGATACCAGGTGTCCCAGAAGGAGCAGACCCAACAGGAGTCCGACGCTCAGAGCTGGCTGTTGGGGATGCCAACCTGGCCTCAGGAGACCCCAGCCGCCGTCAAGGCGCAGACGTGAGGTCGGTCCTGGTTGTCTGCTCGTAGGAGCCTCCGTTCCTCTGTGGACAGGCCAGAGTAGGTGCCGGAACGATGGAGTCCTGCAACACAAAAATGAGAAACAGAGACCAAAACGGCTTGGTAGCCGAGAGTCCAGTAGCGGCATGGAAGCCGAGAGTCCACAGAGTTGGCATGGGAGCCGTGAGAGTCCTGGCTGAAGGCTGGGGGTTGTCCCAAAGGAGGTGAACCGCCGATCACCAACCCCAGACATAGTGAAATGGCGGTGATCCTGGAAGGTCCGAAGGGACAACCACCAAAGCTGGAGTTCCAAGACGGCTAGGGAGCCGAGAGTTCGAGAGGGTAATAATTAAACCGATATTAGAAACGGCATATAAAAAGCCAAGGTTCTTAAAATGGCATGGAAGCCGAAGCACAGAGCGGCACTGGAAGCCGAGGAACCAAGACAGTAAACAGGGAGAGACCACGCAAAACAGAACTAAACAATGAACAAACAATAAACCCTGAACAAACAATGAACCTTAAATAAGCCACACCTGAGCGAGAACAAATGAGAAACAGATGAACAAAATGAAAGGGGGCGTGACAGACAGAAACGGAAAACCAAATGCTTGCCATGGAGGGAACCAAAACAAAATGCCACGTGAGTCAGACGAGAAAAGTAAACAAAGACGAACGGAAAAGAACGTGACGGCCACGGCGAACGAAAACAGGCGCAGCGTGAACCGTAACACATCTTGCAATACCTTTTGCAATAATCCCACAATGTCAGTAAGCTAAGCACTCATACTAAAAGTTGCATAAAGAATATGATTTGTAGCTGCACTAACCACACCTCTTGCATGCAAGAGCAAAAACACAAGGCTACACAACAACATTTATTTATTATTTATTTATTTGGCTTTTTTAACGTTGCTTTCGGCATCAGTGGACACATGTAAGCGACACACACAAGGTTATATCCATACCCAAGTTCATCTCAATTCCAGTCACACATATATACAAGTCAATGCCAATTTTTTGAGTAACCAATTAACCTAACACACATGTCTTTGGACTGTGGGAGGAAACCGGAGTACCCGGAGTAACCCACGCAGACACGGGGAGGACATGCAGACTCCACACAGAAAGGACAACAACATTTAATGAGTTGTGAGTTTCAGGATTATATCTATTCTAAGCCACATACAAATGTGTGTGTACTGTACATGCACCTAAGATGCATTTATAGCAAATTTGAATATGATTGCTCAAACCACTTCAAGAGGTGGTCTGAGACTAATTGTATATTGCAATGACAATTAAATGTGTGTAAATGCAACCATTTCTCCAAGATGCAACTGACTACCTAACTGTGCAATATTTTGGAACATTAGTGCAAGTCACATATGACATATGACATCCATCCCTGCATAGCTGATCAAACAATCAGGCAGCACATGTAGAGCATGTAAGTAAGTAATCCTTTTCCGGACTTTTCTATCAGCTATTGATGACCGACAGTTCTTGATGGAATGCCATTTGGAGATTTTGAGTTCAGGATTAGTTAGTGCCCTTGCTCTAAACGCACTGAAATTCCTTCTTGTTTTTTGAATTGTTTATTTTTTTAATTGTACAGGATGAAAAATGCAAATCCCTTCCAATATTTGAGGTACATTTAATTTTAAACATTTCAATAATGCTAATTCTAATGCATTAGTTAACAAGATGGAGATCCTATGCTTATATACTTATAAATACACTTATATACTATGTCTTTTGTGGATATTGCATTTGTACAGAATCATAATAATACCTACTGGCCTGATTTAAATCACATCATATTTTTCTTTTTTAGTGCAACCATACTTTTTTCAACTTTTCTGATTTGGCGTTGTAGAATGCCATCTGTACAACATATCAGTGATTTCAATCTGCCCTGCGATTTGCCTTTCTAAAGTGCAAGTGTAACATTTTTTGTCAGCACATCCAAAATACAAAATCTATTCTTATGTTTGTCTTGAATTAGGTTTGCATTACTACTCCAAAGCTTAACATTTACAACAGTTAGCAGATGCCATTATGCTGACGTGTGACTTACATTTGCTAAAAGGTTCAAGATTATTAGCCCTGCTCAGTGGCAGCTTGGGGGAGCCAAAATTTAAACTTATACTACCTAGTAGTTCAGACCATTAACCACTACTGTCCTCATTATGACAATCATCTAACAATGGGGAATAAAGCACACCCATTGATATGTAGAGTTATTTTGCCTGGGTGTCCGGTAAAGTGCCTGCCTGAAGCTCTGCCAGAAGCCAGAAGGAATAGTGGTCTGGGGATGTTTTTAGGGTGCAATGTGGGTGGCATGGTGGTGTAAGTTGTTAGCGCAGTCGTCTCACATTAGAGTCTGCCTGTATTCAGTTTTCATTTGCTCCACATGTCCCCATGGTTGTTGCTACTGTAACTTGCATTGATGTAACCTAGCTCCTTTCAGGAATAGCCATTGATGATGATACAACATAAAACAAAACAATACATTAATAAAATGCCTGTGATTTGGCATCTTAGAGTGACAGGAAATGCTTTTAATGCTTGAGCATACTATGGCAATCTACAGAATTGTGTACTGCTAACTGTGCCGTTATGTTGACTTGTTTCAGCAAGATAAATGTACACAAATCAACCTATTAACCTACATAAAGATATTGTGTCCTGAGTCTTTGAATTCTCAGAGTACTGCATTTTAAGATTAATTAGTTATCACAGTAATTTTGCAAATGAACCAGTCAAGTTGTTTTCACAGGGAAAGTGCTAAATACAAGTTCATTTACACATGAGCAAGCATGTATAAGTAGTCCCTCCCAAATGACTGTCTTTTAATTTACGGCGTTCCAAGTATTGGCTTTCTCTGGACTCTAGTGGAACTACGTTCAGTCTCTAGCCTAGCAAAATGAAATTTGGTAGTGAAGCTACTGGTGGACCATCTATGCTTTGATTAATTTATTTTGAGCCTACAGCTCATAGCACTTTTCATTTCAAATTAATCTGTCTGGCTTCTACAGCACCTCTGCTGGGACACATCATAGTGCCCACCTATGTTAAATAGCTCATTAGCCGTTCTATACAATTTATAGATCAAGTTCCCATATTTAGCTGCAAAAAACTAGTACAGAAAGGAGAGTGCAAAGAGATGCAGATCCAGAGGAAGGAACAGTATCAGATGAAGCAACAAAAACGTAGAGCTCTCAAATGGGAGCAAAATTCTTTTTCTTTCATCAGTACAGTGTTCTTGTCTTCTATTCCCCAGTATCCCACCTATTTTCACCAGTCTACTCTCTAGATATTTCACTTCCTCTTCTCTGTTGTTGTGGTTGTTGTTTCTTTACACCAAGATGTGTTGAGAAGACTAAAAATATATGTGTTTTCCAGAGAGTTGTTCCGAAGGGTATTTTACCATAGTGTGAGAAAAGATTAAAATCTTGTTCACATAATTTACAAAACACAGGTTTGTAAATAGACTTTCTATGCTGATTTTTTTAAATAAATGTTATACAGATTATTGATTTATACTCAAGAATAAAAAGGTACATTGGGTTAATCTCATAAAAAAATTCATCCCACTGTCTTTCTGAAAATGGATTTATGAAAATTAATTATCTTAATGGATTAACAGGATTTGGTGTCTGTGATTATTTTTGTGTACTTAATGGAAGATTGGAGAGAGAAAGAGTTGATGATGGACATGTCCTAAAATCATGTCAAAAGCATTGTCATTGAAAGTAGTGACATACTGATTACATTTGCTGGTGTACTTTCATTTTCTTTACGGTTCATCTGAGTAAGATGTTTCTTCCTTTCTTCAAACCACCTTTATCCTAGGTTCTACATGTTAATGTCATATATAAAATTTCATATTATTCTTCAAGCACAGTGGACAAAATTACTCATTCTACCTGTTATTTTATAAAATCTTTAAAAAAAACATCACCCCATAAATTACAACCCTTAAAAATATGATCCATCATCACAGCTACCCTGAAAATAAATTTAAGCCCATCACTTTTGAATAAGCGAAACTCAGTGAAGCAAAGAAACATAAAGTTTTAATCAGGACTGTCTGGGGCCTTTTCTTCTCATTGTTCAGTTCTCCCCTTCATTCATGTCTTTCTTTTTACTCTCTCCCCATCAATCAGCCGGTGCTTCGCTGGAGCGAAACATGCCTCACAATTGTCCTCATAAATTGTATGTCACACTTAGGAGAAAGTGAGCACTACGTAACAAAGGCATCCAATGGCAGCACTATGTTTTCTGATTCACAAGATTAGTCAGGTTACCCTAGTCTGAGTCACATGTCAGTTGTGAGAATATTGAGACCTTTTTTTAGTGCAACCATTCCCGAGGTAAAACCCCAAGCAACCCCAAGGTGGTTTAAATTGATGAGCAACTTCATTTCTGAATATGAGAACCTACACACTTTCTGTAAAAGCTGATTTCTTACCAGACATGACTAGACCAAGGTCATTCTTCTTTCCTTTCTGACATGCACATCTCCCTGTTTCTGTTTTTCTTCATATTCTCTGCTCACTTCCATGCAGTTGTGTTTTTATATCAATCACACATTTGTAGTTTGTGCCAGTACACTTTAACAGTCTATTTTTTTCTGTCCACAGTCTTCCACTGGGACTGGTCTATAAAATACAATTTGTAATTTGTAATCACCCCACTTCTTACTGAGTGTTCTCTTGTCTTTGCTTTCACACTTGTCTTTGTTTAACACTTTATTGCATATGTTTATTTCTGATTATTATTACAATAGTCTACTTTGTCACCCTCTTTCCTTCCATCATTCTCACTATCAAAACACCTTTGCCACACATTTATTCCTGCCAAAAAAAAAAACCTTTTCTATGACTTTGGGTTATCACCTTCTGTCTCCTCATCTGTTTCCTCAACTGATTTGATATTATTGAATCCTCTTCACTTCTGCTTCTTCTTCTTCTTCTTAATCACTTTTTAATTCCTCCATACCTGTTTAATGTCTATTATATCTGACATTGTTAATCTATTAGTTTCTGTCCCATTCGCCTTTCTTCACCTAAACATTATAATATTATCAGGCTGCATACAGTAAGCACTGTCTCACACTTGATGGCTGGTTGACACAAATTAGATACCATGTGATGATGTTGAGACTGCTGCAAAATCAAATTCTGACAGTAGAGACAGCATATTGTTTTGAGTACCACCTTAGTGTCTAAAAAATGTTTCTCTCCTAGACCGCAACAGTGACAGCTGTGAAAACGAAAATACATTGTTTTTAAAACAAAAATACAGATTTTACTTCCATGGCTCTCTAAAAATAATATAGTCTGTATGACCTTGAGATGTTTTAAATACACTAAATACTTCATAAAAGGTTTGCTGTTTTGGAACTCACGTATGTAGGATAAGTATTTCTCTACATAACTGTACAGTAAAACACACCATCAACAAAATATTTGATCTTTTTGAAATGCACTTCTCACATAAATTAAGGGGATATTTTGATTATTTAGTTATTTCATTTTAAACTGAAATGCTACTCACATTTCTGCAGTTATGTTTGATGCACTCAGCCTGACTGTACTCTAGGTCCAGCAGATAACTCATAACACTTATCTGAGCATAGCTAGTTTTTTAAGACAAATCTCCATGATGAATCACATAATTCAATTATAATAACTATTAGCATCAGGTGTAGACTTACAATGGGTACGAAAAGTATTCAGACTCCTTTACATTTATCACTCTTTTTTCATAGCAGCCATTTACTAACTCATTATTTCTCATTAATGTACACTCAGCATCCCATCTTGACAGAAGTTTTTTGCAAATTTAGTAAAAAAGAAAAACTGAAATATAACATGGTCATAAATATTCAGACCCTTTGCACAGTATTTAGTAGAAGCACCCTTTTAAGCTAGTACAGCCATGAGTCTTCTTGGGAATGATGCTTTATAAAGTTTTTTACACCTTGATTTAGGGATTTAGGGCTCTTGCTGGGCCAGTCAAGAATGGTCACAGAGTTGTTCCGAAGCCACTCCTTTATTATATTAGCTGTGTGCTTAGGGTCATTGTCTTGTTGGAAGGTGAACCTTTGGCCCAGTCTGAGGTCCTGAGCACTCTGAAAGAGATTTTCTTCCAGGATATATTTGTACTTGGCCGCATTCATCTTTCCTTTAAATGCAACCAGTCATCCTGTCCCTGCACCTGTAAAACAGCCCCATAGCATGATGCTTCCACCACCATGTTTCACTGTTGGAATTGTATAGGGCAGGTGATGAGCAGTGCCTGGGTTTCTCCACACATACCGCTTAGAAGTAATGCCAAAAAGTTCAATCTTCCTCTCATTAGACCAGAGAATCTTATTTCTCATAGTCTGGGAGTCTTTCATGTGTATTTTGGCAAACTTTATATGTCTTGCACTAAGGAGAGGCTTCTGTCGGGCCACTCTGCCATAAAGCCCTGACTGGTGGAGGGCTGCAGTGATAGTTGACTTTGTGAAACTTTCTCCCTACTGCATCTCTGGAACTCAGCCACAGTGATCTTTGGGTTCTTTTTTATCTCTCTCACCAAGGCTATTCTCCCATGATTGCTTAGTTTGGCTGGACGGAGGTCTAGGAAGAGTTCTGGTCATCCCAAACTTCTTCCATTTAAGGATTATGAATGTCAATGTGCTCTTAGAAACCTTAAGTGCTGCAGAAATTTTATTGTAACCCTTGGCCAGATCCGTGCCTAGCCACATTTATGTCTCTAAGCTCTTTGGGCAGTTCATTCGACCTCAATATTCTCATTTTCATTGGCATGCACTGTGAGGTCTTATATAGACAGGTGTGTGCCTTTCCTAATCAAGTCCAATCAGTTCAATTAAACAGTCCAGTGAAGGAGTAGAACCAGCTCAAGAAGAATAAGAAGAAATGGACAGCTTGAGAGTTAAATATGAGTCTCACAGCAAAGGGTCTGAATACCATGCAATATTTTAGTTTTTCTTTTTAATAAATTAAAAAAAGATTCTACGTCTGTATTTTTTCTGACAAGATGGGATGCTGAATGTACATTAATGAGAAATAAAATGAACTGCAATTAAACAAAGAGTGAACTATTTTCTGTAATTCATCTTTACACTAATTTGATTTTAATTATTCCAGTTCCATTATTCTATTATTCCATCTACCAATTTGAGAAAGTGATGGTTAACAAGAAACCTGAAGGCAGCCTACATTGTTCTGTTCCTTAGAGCAGCTAAACACACATGGACTGTCTTTTTTATTCCAATATGCATGAGCACCCACTATTGGCTATTGACACTTCAGCTGACATGGAAGACAGACATACATCTTTTACATCCAGACAGCTGGTCAAGTTGTACTCACTTGGACTCCCAATTTCTTACAGTCACATTCATGGATGGCTATATACAGTAGTATAGTAAAGTATAAATCCTGTATAATTGAGACATCCAGTAGTCAGTAATGTTGTTATAGGTGTGTGGTTGGAATAATAGCAACATAATGCAAAATCATTATTTATGTTAACAAAATCAATCATATGGTCATTATGTATTATTGGTTCTTCTATTTTATCTGTCAGTCTTTATAGCTTCTTAGACTTGGACCAATAAGCCCAAATGTAATTTTATTCTCAATTTAAATTTCATTATATTTCATCTATTTTTATCTGTCTGTACTATTATTAGCTATATATCAGAATTTATTGTACCATGTCATCATTTGTGCTTATGACAAGTACAAAACACCTATACTCTTTATGTCCGTGTCCTTATAGACAGGTTGTCAGACAGAGGTGACCCTAGGCTGTATTAACCACTCCAACCAGCAGCAGCCAAAACACATTTGCCAAATGAAGTACTGCTCTTGCTCAGCCTCACAGCCCATGTATTTCCCTCCCTTCACCAGATTGCTGCCTCTCTTTTTCATAAGGCTATTAATGGTTTATAAATTGTGCATAATAGTTCCTCCTCTCCCATGCTCTGAAGCATTTTTTATGGTCTCTCGGATTTTGTGAGGTTGAAGTCTTACAAATGGGAGCCAGTAACAGAGGCAGTGGAGCTATGAGCAGAGTTGATGAAGGTTAAATGGTGCTTTCTGGCTCTCGCCTCCCATACCTTTGAAATGCACTTTGGCTGCCAATGAAAAAATGTCTCTGAAACGACACATTAAAGAGCAACAGAAGATATGTTTGGTAACAGAAATTTAAATTGGCAAAATGATGTCTTTTTGTACTCTTCTGATGTTTAAATGACAAGCAGACTTTTTTTTAGATTTATCACACCCTGGTTTTCCATGTTACCTTACCTGTTAGTAAAATATTATTTTTTTAATTATAAATGTACAGTAAATTTTTTTTACTAAATCAGTTTTGCTTACAATGGGGTACGCAGTCGATGCAGGAGGTGTTCTGACTTGCTTCTTATGTCTTCCTACACCCCCACTTTAGTGTTAAATTATTTTTTGATTTAATGATTAATTGTGATGATGATGAGTTTACAACTAATATTAAGTGCACTCTTTGTGTACCGGTATGTGCTGTTGAACGTCTGCATTGTGCTCTGTGAAAAAGGACGTTGACCAAAATGGATCATGGCTGGACATAAAAGTGTACATATGCACATTCATTAGAACTCTCCACTTTTTTACCTTTTACCAACCAAAAGAGCGCACACAAAATGCTTCACTATTTACATATTGTTTGAAGGAGCATGTTCATCAACAGTAGATAAACTGCGATGTATTCTGTGGTAGCCTAGCGGTTAAGGCACTGGACTCTAGACCTGAAGGTCCTGGGTTCAAATTCCACCTCTGCCAAGCTGCCACAGTTGGGTCCTTAAGCAATGCCCTTAACCCACCATTGCTTGAATTGTAAGAATATATCAATTGTAAGTTGCTCTGGATAAGGGCGTCTGCTAAATTCTGTAAATGTAAATGTATTCTGTATATCTATACAGGAGTTCTGAATAGTACATCAACCTGCATATTTTCATTTAACAATTCATTTTCATACATGTTTAATAAAGTTCAGTGTCACATGAAAGTGCACATGAAAGCACAGAAGAGCCCAGATTGGAAAATAAAGCATGCAACAGCATTCATCACCTCCTGCACATTTTAGGAATGTGTGTTACAGTGCATAGAGAAGAGCTGTGAGAAGCACATGTACTTATTGCACATCAGGAACCGGTCAGGGAAAAACACAATTACATATGTTACTGTTTTTGACCGGCTTTCTCTGTCTCTTATTAGTTTATTTTGCAACCAAAGTAAGGTCTATCCTTTCTCTTCCCAACACATGGATAATTAAAAGAAGCGGACAATGAGAATTTTTTTATTCATTTTCTAGCTCATCATTGTGCTGAGGCCAAGGTATTAATTCAATTCAATCCAATTTTATTTATATAGCGCCTTTTACAATGGAGCATTGTCTCAAAGCAGCTTCACAATATTACACTTTCTTAAAAG
>JAVSBV010000138.1:1334574-1358686 GCA_033117975.1 Parotocinclus spilosoma | reverse complement strand
GTGAAGCCAGGAATACAGTAAATACTGGTATCTTCTGCACGACACCGCCAGGGTGGAGGCCTTGGGATTTCTCTTGGCCTCCCTACCCTCCAGGCGGTCCACTATTGAGGGAGGAAAAATGGACAACAAAATCCACACTAGTGCTAAATCTGAAAGGTCGCTGAATAGAAGAGTGATTTAATAAGTATTGAGTTTTATTGTTAAAGATAGTCATGAAGTCATTACTGTTAAAATCATGCTGAGCTTTATAGTTGGTTTCTGTGATGTTTTTAGTTAATCTCGAGACTGTATTAAATATAAAATAAATAGGATTATTCTTATTTTTCTCTATAATTGAGGGTAAGTACACAGCTTTAGCTTTGGTAAGGGCCTGTTTATACCCTCCATGCCATCTTAAATACCTCCAATATATTACGTCGGTACTTGCGTTCTAACTGCGAGATTTTTGCTTAAAAATATAGGTATGGTCATTATACCAAGGTGCTAGCCTTTTTTCTCAAATACATTTGAACCCAACAGAAGCAACTATATCCAAGGTTGAGCGAAATACACATTCTAATTTATTGGTTGCAAGCTCAATATGGTCGGGCTCTGTAGGTGTATTAAACATTGGTCTGGAAGGTCATTAAAAAACGCAGCTGGTGCTGGAGCAATACGCTAGTCTCCGATGCAATAGTGCACTAGGTGAAAGTTTTTTTATACATATAGCTCAAAAACTAAAAGATAGTGATCAGACATCAACTCACGTTTTTGCAAAGCATCTATTAGTAGCAGCAAATACATGAGAGAATATTACATAACAGCTAAATTATCCAGGCAGCAATTCTGTGGCCATTAAGTACTAACAAAATAATCTATAAGACTTTTAAGGGCTTTTTGGTTGTGTATGGTCTAAATGGAAGTACCTATTTGAACTCAAACTGCCCCCTTTATTTTATGAAGGATTAATGAGCGTAAAAACTACCCAAAAACTATACAGCGCTCATATTCTCCTTTTTATTATTATTTTTTTACTATTATTAGTACTTTTGAAAAATGTACAACATTGTGTTGTAAAGTCAGGTAAAATTGTTTAGATCGCATTAGAGAATTATACACGAAAATGTCTTTGCTCTTTATTTGAGGGATCAAAAAATACAACAAATGATTAATTTAGAATACCTCTGTAATAGGATTTTATAAAATACATAAGCATGAATTTTTAAATCACCAACTTATGTCTGCTAAATTTCTAATTAATGGTAAAAGAAAGCCTGGTAACTTTAGAACAGCTGTTAACAGTTTACTTTTCATCTTTGCCTTTAGTCTTCCTGTACACCATTTCCCTGAAGCTGGAAAGAATTTTACTTTCCCTCTTTCTCCTTTCTTCCTGGTTGAAGGAGGCCAGAGCCCTCTTCTCGTCTGCACTGTAGATCTGGTTTTCCTTTCTCAGACGCACAGCCTCCATACGACGATGTCTGTGTGATGTCAAGCACAAGACAGTTAATGAACAGAAAAGAATCAGCAATGCAACACACAAATGAGATATTTGTCATCTCCAGACTGTATCAGTTGTATAAGGATAACTGTGGATAAGGGTGTGTAGTAAATGAAATAGTTCATGTAGTCAAACAAGATCAATATACTCCAAAATATGTTAATAGAACTCTCAGAATATGCTCCAATCCCTGTTAAATGTGATAATAATAGTTATTTGACTTCTTTGGCTGAAATAACTCAAACTCCAGGGCAAGTTCTACACCAATAGCAGACACTTGAGACAGCGCTCCCACTGGAAATCCTACCTGCTTCCACTCATCACATAGCCAGATTTTTCAAAATCTGCAATCTCATTACTCGTCAGACCGATTTCACCTCTCCTTGGAATACGCTTTCCTGCTTTTACATACTCGGCCATGGCAGCACCTTCACCAGGTAGCAGAGCATGACCAAAACTACAAGAACAGGAACAGAAAGAAACATTTTAAAACATTACATTTGTTTCTACAGGTAAAGACAGTATTGATGATCAACTAAACAAATCTATTTTAATTTTTAAAAAATTTAACACAGTAAGCAGTAGATACGTACTCTAATGGTTTATCATCCTGGGACAGGTGAGTTAATGGAGCTTCAGGCCCAACAGCATTATCATCGAGTCGAGTTCTCTCCACCCACAGCTCCTCAGTTATATCATCTTCATCTGCAGACTGATCACTGCTGGAGCTACTCGAGTCTTTGCGGCTCTTCTTAGCCTTCTTCTTCTTTGATTTCTTCCTGGAAAAAAAAATAAAGATTATACTTAGGCAACTACCAAGCCTAATAAATATACAATAATGTTTAACACTTATATAAATAAACATAGAAAATACTCTTACTTTTTACTTTTTTTCTTTTTCTTCTTCTTTACCTCTTCTGTAAAAAAAACCATTTACAACAATTGGTTTAAAACAAGGATCTGAATCATTTGATTGTAGTTTCACGCACACAGTGGAGACCCACGTCCCTGATTTCTAACTTATAACTAGATAAGGAATAAGAACCTTTATTTGGTTCTTGTATGTTGCACATTGTGGAAAAACTGAATTAGACATTGGCTTCCCATGGATAGAATAAGGAAACCATGTAACAAATGTACATATTAGGGGTTTGAAAAAAATTTTTTTAGATGCATCGCGATTCGGACGTTAAAGATTCTGAATCGATTAACAAATGTCAATAATCGATAATCGAGCACACTTGCATCGGAACATGCAGACTAGCTTCAGTTCTTACAAAAGAACTTAAACATTAGCACTCACTAACTGAGCTCTGTAACGCGAGCGGGTAAATAGCGGAACCAGATGTAGTTTCATTGTGTTCTATGTTTAGTGCTGTTATTTACAAGACGTAATTCGGCATTTTCTTTCTGCAGATGCTAATTTGGTCTTTTTTACTCTGCAAAGCTGAATTTGTGATCTATGTCATTACATTTATTTGTTTAATCCTCAGGATTTTTATTCTATGCTCAGAAATGTTGACTTCTTTTATTTATATGAAAGGGCAGATATTTATTTAATTATATGTTTGTTTTTTTTGGAATATGCTAAATTGCTTCCATTTGTTTTGTTAATAAAAATATTGGAATGAAATTTATTTTGGATTTGTTTCAAGTAGTCACATGGTAAAGAAAAAAAACTCTGTATAGAAAAAAGAAAACTAATCGAGTTGCATCGATAATCATTGCCCTCTGAATCGTAAGGTGCCTAGAGTATTCCCACCATTAGTACATATACTGTACAAACAGGCGGACCAATTAAGTCCTAGACATAGGACTGATTACTCTGTAAATTGGTTTGCCCAGCACAACCCACACATGCTTGATCAGTTTTAGATCCGTTTGATTGGGGGTCAAGTCAAAATCCCTTCTGCCCCTTTTCACTTCACCTGTCAATTGATGTAATGTTTTGACTGATAGGTATATGTACAATCAGCAACATCATTATTGGCACCTTAGTAAAAAGGTTTAAAATTTTATTATAAACTGCTCTCTGGGTAAATGTCTTAATATCACATTGAAACTAAGCAAGTACATTTACTCAAGAAGATAACTTTAAGTGAAAAGTTTTATAACACTGCATATATCACAATCAAAGGAGTAAACTTAATCTGGGCCCTTTTCACTTTGGGTTTCAACTACGAAATACAGGAGTGCCAAAGAACTCAGATTTGTTTTTGCTAAATGTAAATCGTACTGGAATAGATTTATTTCAATTAAAGGTTAGATTTGGCTCTATTTAGTAAAAGTGTCAATTACATACATTATATACGTACAGTCTTTAATGTTGAAACATTTAGTGCTCTACACAGCACAGAAAGAACCAGTTGAAAAGTTCAGACTTACCCTCTGAGTCACTTTCTGACTCGCTATCCTCTGAATGTTTGCGAGATTTCTTCTTCTTCGACTTCCTTTTCTTCTTCTTCTTCTTTTTCTTTTCATCTATAAACAAGACATTAACCAGTCCCATACATTATCCATTAATTGTTGTTATTACAGGTGCTTAACATCCATCGGATCAATGTCTGTTCACTACAAAGGCCGGGGTCTTAATCCGTCTTATATACACATACACAACTCTATCACTTCATTTTAATTACAATCTCAAGTAGCACGGTTGCTCTCTGTTGCACCTTATATAGTATTTATCTTATTTCATTTTTATTTTACTTTGTACTTAGAGATTTATTTGGTATTTACGATCTTATTGTTTAATGTGCACCTTTATGCCGAAACACATTCCCAGTCCGTGAATCCTGTTCACTGACAATACCAATAAAGTTGGATTCTGATTAAATTCATCTGAATGACATAAAACTAGTATGAGCAACCCACAGTCAGTAAAGAGAAAAACAGGAAACATGGTCCATTCACTTCTGGGGAGTGTTTCGATCATAAGAACAACTGTATTATAAAGTACAGCACTGTACTACATGTTTTAAATAATGATATTGTTTTAAAAATGTTGTACATTTAAATATTTGTACATAACACTATCCTTAAAAGATCTAAACCAATATATGAAACTATGGAAATGTCTGGCCAGCATCCTGTTAATGTTAAATTACATGTTAAATAGTGTGTACCTGTACTTAAATCCATTTAGCTACACTCAGTACAGTATGACAGTACTACAAATGTGTATAAAGTCAAAATCGCATGACCATTTTAGGAAAGTAAAATGCTGTACCTTCAGAACTTGAGCCAGGGCTGTTTTTCTTTACGTCCTCTTCAACAGGAGTGTGTTCATCTGAACTGTTTAAAGAAAAGAACATTGTTAACAAACTTGGACACAGCCTGCTGCTGCAGAACAGATGCTGAATTTAACAGTCCAGCCTGACTTACTCTGGATCTCGGACTCTTGGAGAATAGCCCCAGACTTCAGGACATCCCAGCTCACCTATTCTCTCTCTCTCTTGTAGGCGTCTAAAGAAGGATACACAAACAGACATTAAATTATTTCTGCACTTCTTTAATCTGATCTCTACCTGTTGCAGATAAAGATATAGATATAGATGTAGGTCTTCATCATGATTTCCTACAAAAAAGAAGTTACATAAGGCCAGACTTTTTTATATCGCTTGTTTCGCGGATCCGCCGACGATCATATTTGAAGAATACTACATTTAATTTTTTTTTTGGTATTTCTCGGATCCGCTGCGGCACCAATGGTTGAAATAAAAATTCCAAAAATTAAATTTATTTTTTAGCTTTTTCTTCTGTTAATTAATTTTTTTCCAGATTCACTTTAATTTAATTGTAGGTTAAATAAATTTTACTTGTAAATAAAATTTTATTTTTATTTCTTCCTCCTTCCTTGTATTGCTTCCACATTGTCCTCGAGAAATTGAAAAGTGCTGAAAAATAAAGATTTGTTTCCCCTCCCTCCTCAGTAGATTCTTAAGTAGGGACATCCGAGGAACAAGCAATTTAAAAAGTCTGGCCTTACCTAAAATATTTTTAAAATATATTTTTATAACGGGAAATTAACGCTAAGAGCAACTGGTAAGTCGTTCGACACAATGCATCACCTTTCTGCTCCTTTTTAAAATACAGTCTAACTCTTTAATCTCAGTGCACCTCGCTCTGGCACAATTGTTCAGATATCAAATATTCTGATACCAAGATCCTTGTTTAGTTTAGGTTTTACCTTATTTTAGCATCTTTAGAACCCTCCCTACTTTTAGTTATGACAACATCATATTGGGCAACCAGACTGGCCCACCTATCTTACCTGCATAACCTTAATCGCTATGAATTCCCTCAAATGCACATTCCCCTGGGTGCATCCTTTGATAGAATAAAATAGATTTATTGTAGCTGAGAAACCAGTGTTAGAAACACAGTTAAAACAGTGAGGTTTAGAGTCGACTCCTCACTCAGCAGCATAGTACAAGAAATGGAGCAATGGAGAATAAAGTAATAATTTAAAACAATGAAGACTAATATATATATATATATATATATATACACATTAGTCACACTTCAGCTCTATGCTTTTTAGTGCCCTGTCCCAGTAAAGCTGCTGTTCTGTTTTATCATACTGTCCTGAACTTTTTGTAACAGGATGTGCAAGTTACCTAGCGATGAAGGCTTCTTGTCTCTGCCGCTGGATATCGTCTCTCTTATCGTAATAATCGGATCGCGATCCCCCGTGGTATCCCCGATCATCAGCCCAGCTCATCTTCTCTCGCTCTCGAGATCTGGACCGACTGCGTGAGCTGCCAACACGGAATCGATTTCTGCTCCTCTCCTTGCCTTCGGGCCATTTGGATCTTCTATCCTCTGCTCCGTTGTGTCTGGAAATCTCTACAGCAGGACTGCGCTCGCGCTCCCGCGACCTGCTCCGCGCGCTCCCGCTGCTCGAGCCACTGCACCTCCGCTTTCTCGGGCTGATACGATCCGGAGATCTTCCGCTCAGTTCAGGCATCATTAAGAGCTTTCTCCCGCTATTATATCCACCGCCAATCTGTTTCACTCTAGTGCTGCCTTTTATTCTTATTTACATTATTAGAAACCTCCACATCCCAATCGGTTTTAGGGTGTTTAACCAAGCAAAATCATACAAAGCCAACACACTGAGTAAACAAACTTTACGTAAAAACAAAACAAACCCCTTAACTCGTTTTAAGGGAAATTCGAACCCAAAGACTTGTTTACGTCGCCATCTCGTTCATGTGTGGCGCAGAATAAGCAGCTGCTACCTGCGACGAGGCTGCTTGGTCTGGTCGTTACGCCCCCTACAGCACCGGTGGAGACTTACCACAACGACTTTAACACACACACACACACACACACACACACCGTCTCGGTCTCTTTGTGTTTTGTGGCTGGTTAATGATACAGCTATATTTAAACCTCAGTCATCTAAAGCGAAAGTTTTCAGAAGAAAGTTGCAGTTTCTGTACTCAAACACAACAACAACCGTTTTCCCGGTGGGGACCAGAAACTGTCTATATGCACAAGTATGTATAGTCAGTGCACAATAACAGAGTAAGGCGCAGAATAGCGACCCCAGCTGGCGATACAGAGAAACGCAGCTCTTTCAACACACTTTTGTTGTCTGCTTGAACAAATCCGCATTATTTCTATTCCAATATTTGAAGCCTGGATCCAGAAGCCTTACCCTGCAGGTAACGAATTCACATTGTAGTTGAGTTGTCACACAGGTATTGCACGAAATGTACGTTTCCTTAATATTGGAAATATGTATCTAGTCAGATAAGACACTTGTGTGTAGATGGCTTTGGATGCTATGCTAAGTGCTAGCTAGGCCGCAGCCTCCCGCCAGTTCATTAGATGCAGATGAATAGAGCAGAGCTGTTACTAGCTAGCCGCTCTTCTTCCCCCATTTCCTCTCCATTATCCACAGCCTTTACACTGTTTCAGTTCGCTTAGAGAAATATCAGTTCATTTATTTAAGGCTTCCTGAATATGTCCTAACTATGTTTACAACTTGCAGCGCTCTCAGTTTTTCTGGTCGGTTATGTTTCATTTTTCTGCACTGTAGCTTTTTAGCCAATGTGTTAATGTTCGTGCAAACCCTGTAACATTAGTAACAGTGACATTGTTTCTAACTTAATTTATTCCCACGTTTTACTTAGGTTTTAGTTGCAAGGTTTGGTTGTGATTAATTTGACGAGCACATGACATGCATCCCTCATTCATATACAAGCTTTGTGTTTTACACAATCCAACATTGCGAATTTTGTTACGCTGTGTTTCCAGTCAGATAAAGATTATTGACACTGTTGGAAAAAAATGTGTAAGAGAAGTTATAACATAACTATTCTGAAATAGCACAAGTACTCAGTGACAGCAATAACATGGCCCATTTAATGACAGGTATAGTTATATAGGACATTCACAGGTATAGGTAGGGGTCAGTGATATTGAAAATAATCTATTGTTTACCTGGATTTTTATTGATAAGCATAATTAGACAGTATTATGGCAGTGTATGGCTTGGTTCTAAGGTATTTCAGAATTGTTTAAATCCTTCAATGCCAGTAGCCGGAAATGACAGCATGTCGTTTACGTTGTAATTCCTATTAGCATTTGTTCTGTATTGCAATCTGTTGCTTTTCTTGTCGTAAGGCACTTTTTTGCAGAACGATTCTGTTAAGTTTTCTGTAAAGCTGACTCAAAGATTGTCATAATCTACTGCACTGTGGTTATTTAATGAAATAAGTTAGTTGTCAAGCTGTTTGTAAGGGCAACTGATTTCCGACATACTTTTTGAGATCTTGTCATCTTTTGAGCAGCATCTGTCTTTTAAAATCCAAACCACAAACAAACATTATGTTTGTGGCTGAATAAAAAAATATTGCGTTTTTTTAAGTTTGTTGGCATAGTGGTAGTTGTATCTAATTGGCATTTAAATAATGAAATTCTCCTTACTGTGCATCTAGGCAAAAGACACTTGTCTTCCCTTCAGGCAGGCATTACATGATCTATGAAGTTAGACTCAAGTTTGTCTTATTTCATTTGTTTGTAGTGTGATGGGTGACTACTTAGTCCTTAAGCTAGGGAAGGTTTATTATCCCCCCCCAAAAATCCAAAGGCAGCTTATAGCTTATTCAGACTACAGGCAGATGGCTGCGTAAATAGTATCTGCAGTGGCCATTAAGGCAGTTTTTTTTTTAATGTCTGTGCACATTCAAACCTCTCCATTGCAATGTAGACTGTGGGGTTATGAGTAAGCACGACTCAAAGAGGAGCCATTGTACACCCCTCCAAAACTAGTTACATTACAAGGTCTGTAATATAATTAAAATCTCCCACTCTGTGTTGCAATATCACTTTTTATTTTAAATAGTATATACATCATTTTTGCAAAAACCATCTGCTGTTGCATCAGAGCATGCTGCTGCAAAAAGGTTGGATGCTGTTTTTATGCAACTTATGCAGTGTTTCTTACGTTTACATTTATTTAACTGCAAACAGTATGAACCTAAACTTGATTTAATTTGTTAAAAGTGATATAATTTTTGAATAAACATTCATTTCTGCATTTCAGCATTGCAACACATTCCAAAACAATTTGGGACGGTAACGCATTTAGCACGTTGTAACGCTGCCATACTTTCTTACACTGAGAAGACGCTTACACAGACATGTTATTAATTACATTTGTATTGCTGTTGAAATACTTTATTTTATATTCCATATACTTTATGGTACCCAAAAAACAGTGAACCATCAGCCAAAACATTAAAACCACCTGGTTTGTATCGATTACACATCAAATCAACATAACATTACCCAATGTGGCACATACCCTCCACCAACGTGACTTCTTACAGTGCATCTTGGTTCCATGACTTACATACATACAGTGTATACACGTACCATGTGATGGAAAAGAAAGCAGCCCTACGATCATATAACCTTCTTCCATTGCTCTAAAGTTTAGTTGTTTTAGACACTGTTGATTGTTTGGAGGGTTAGTGAGCACTCTTATCAGCCTACAATTGGAAATATACTACAAATATTTAGCATGGGAACAACACTGTGTTGTCTGACACATTATTCCCATAACCAGCGTTAAACATGTCTTGTACTACAAGAGCTCGTCTGTCCGTTCGTACCACATGGGATAGGATTTGTTCGTTTTATGTATTAATGAAACTTGCGTATCAGTGACCTGTTGCTGCTTTGTGGTTTGCTCCTACTATTGGTAGATTGTGAACACTTCTGGCTGAGAGCAGAACCCAAGCCTTGTTGTTTAGGAGATGCTCAAAGCATGTTGTCTGGCCACAATGCTTTGCACCTTGCTGAAGTTGTTCAGGTTCTTATTCCTGAACATGTAATCACATTATAATGTATGTATAATAATTATATCCCAGAGCTTAACAAGATAATCAACGTTCTTTGTGTAGCTGGACAGACTGATCAAATCACTAGAAGCCAGTGTTCAGTCTGTCTTTTATAGCGGTTACTTTTTCAGCGGTATTTACACTTGGACATTGCACGCTGGTGACAGTGCCACAAACACAGCCATGGAGCGTTAAACATGGCTCAGCCACTCATTGGTTTTGTTTATAAGACTGCTGCTGACGCATGTTGATGATATGGAAGCATTCAATTTTGTATTTTGCTACATAGTCAACTAAACAAGACTCCTTAAATAGTGCAGTATTAACAAAGGGTTAGGGATACTAATGAGGGGTTAGTGATCTGTTTCAGACACAGCCAAATTTTTGCTGTGGAAGCTCTTTAAAGTGTGCTGGTAGGATTAAATATATGGCAAATATAAGCCTTGAAGACACAACTTAGAAAATGAATTTAATAAGGTGTTTAAGGAGCATCACCCCACTGAATATGTGTAATTTGACAAAATTAAGACAAAGAGGATAATGCTAAAGCTAGCGAGAATGCAGAGCAAGGTCCAAACCAGCAGTCCCTGCTCTCGTTCTTTAGCAATAAGAAGTTTTTGTATACAGTTTTTATATAATTATATATTTGTAATTCTGAGACAGAAAATCTCAATTGAATATAAATCAGGATCAACCAGACATATTTAAAAAATGTATAACACATGCAGGCGGTGCATAATAACGTCTATAGTGTGGAAGGTCTTCACAGTGTGATGTTTGGACTACATACACAGTGAAAATAAACCGTGAAGGCATAACTCGGAACATTCGGAATAACAAATTAAATAGTACATTTAAAACAGCATCTCCCTGCTGCATATGCGGATTTATGCAGAGTAGTTGGTGCATCTATGGTTATTTGTTATTCTTTCTGTGCATGGTTTTAAAGTTTTGGCTAATCAATATGTACATGGTTTAAAATTTGAAGGTGATACCATCACCTTCTGGACGGAAGAGTGACGGGTAACAAGATTGAATCCTTTTCGATCTTGTGCACAATTACATGGGAAATATCTTGAATGGTGAACTTGCTATATAAGTTGCTACTTGCTATTTGCTATTTACTTGTTTAAGTAACTCTTGACATTTCTCTAATATGTGTGTATACTCTCTTCACAGGGATGTCGAAGTTAAAGCTGATCTCTGTAACCGACATGCAGTTTCCTCTGTCATTGCTGGAATCCATCAGTGAGCAGCGAAACAGTGGATTATTCTGTGACGTGACCATAATTGTTCAGGACCGCAAATTCAAGGCACACAAATTAATGTTGTCTGTGTCCAGCACTTATTTTCGACAGCTATTTTCAGTTGCGGGACAGGTGATTGAGCTTAATTTTATCAAGGCAGACATTTTTGAAGAAATCCTGAATTACATATACACCTCAAAGATTAATCGCTTTCGGTCTGACAGGCTTGAGGATCTTATCAGTGCCGGCCAGATCTTGGGTGTCAATTTCATTGCCAATCTTGCGACAGTACTTTCTCAGGTCAAAGAGCTACCTGGCTTGTCAAAAGACGGTGATAGTCTTGGTGCTACAGCTGAGAAAAATGAAGGCGCAACAGAAAACATGCCAATAATCACTGAATCGTTCACTTTGTCCGCTGAGGAATTCAAAATGGTACACAGCAGTGCTGAGAAGGACGATACTGACGACGATGTTGTTTTTGTGTCTGAAATGGGAGCTTTGAAAACTCAGAAGGTTAATACTTCTCTGGTTATAGATGCAGACGCAGATGAAGCACCTGAGGCCAAAAAACAAAAAGTCACAAATGAAGTAAGAGTAAATCCTGATGTACCAAACACCCAGCATGAGATAAGCAAGCATCCTTCTGATAGTGAAGTCATTGAGATATTACAGGACAGTCCTCGCCCCCAACAAGACATGGCACCCCTTGAAAGTCCTGCAGTCCCCCAAAACACCAGCAGCTCTATACCTGCTAGCTGTACAGCATCGCCCAAACACAGTGCACCATCCACTCCAGTTCATTCAAATCTTACAGATAACTCCCATAAGACCTCTGAACCTGTGAACACGAGTAATGTTCTTGGAGTCCAGAAGAAGGTTTTGTTGGAGCAGTCCCCAGATCGGCCTGGCAAAATCAGACTGTCGGACGCAAGACCTGCTTTCAGTGCTAATAATGCACTTGCACCGGATGTTGCCAAGACGACCACCAAGAAGACAATTACATTAGATAAAGCCTCCGAAATTGATTCCCTATCACCAGGATGTAAGGTTTATGCTAACATAGGGGAGAACACTTATGACATCGTCCCTGAGAAAGAGTACTCTGGTGAAGGAGAATCTCGACCTGCTCCTGGAAGTAAATCCCAAACTCCAGTTAATAGTCCAAGCAGCCAGTCCAGCTGCTCCCCACGAGGCAAGAAGCGGGGTAAAGAGCAGGAGGATCATTATGAACTCATTATGGATGGCAAGAAGTTTTACGTGTGCGTGGTGTGCAAGCGCCCCTACGTGTGCCTGACGAGCCTTCGGCGCCACTTCAACACGCACTCTTGGGAGAGGAAGTATCCATGCCGTTACTGCGACAAAGTCTTTGCTCTGGCTGAATACAGAACCAAACATGAGATCACTCATACGGGTGAAAGGAGGTACCAGTGTTTGCTGTGTAACGAAATGTTCCTCAACTACCAGCTGCTGTCCTCTCACTGCAAACAAATGCACAATCAGGATCCCTCCGGCAGGAAGCAGAAGGACGATCCCGACAACAACTTGTACCGCTTGCTCCCGTGCAAAACGGTGCAGTTCAAACCATACTCTTTCGTCTCTGAGGAGAGTAAAACTGTTCCGGTCATCGGTGAAGATGGGAGCGTACAGCACATTAGCATGGACAGGTCACCCTTCACAACCCAGACAGTTCCTTCAAACCAGAACAAAATGCTGAACTGGGATGATCTCTTTGTTGCCCCTAATGCTCACACTCAGCTAGGTGCAAATGCTCAGCCTGTGCCCCCTCCTCAGCCTGCAAACGAAATGAATGTAGGAAATACGTCAACAGAGTTTGAGTTTGTCATACCAGAGACATACTGAGCAAGCATATTCACACTTCTGAGCTTTATGGTGCCTTTTTGATTGTCTTTCAAATCTGCTCTTGAATTCAGTTGCTTCAGTCCAGAGCAAGAATATGAGTGTTAAGTATGTGTGATTATTCCAGGTGCTTTTTGAGACACAATTCTCCTTGGTTCAGAATGTACCATAGCCCCAAATTATGTGTTAAACGGAAAAATCCACCCTAAGACACATTTGAATACATTTATTGAACAATACTTGGTATGGAACTGCAGTAGCCTAGCGGTTAAAGTACTGGACTATGGATCTGATGGTCCATGGTTCAAATCCTACTTCTGCCAAAGCTGCCACAGTTAAGTAAGGCTCTTAACCCACAATTGCTTGAATTGTAAGACTGTAAAAGTGGAAGTCTTCTAAATGCTGTAAATGTCAAAAATGTAAAATGTGCATGTATGCGCCATTTAATGACCATATTACGTTCTGTGAAACAGGTCGTCCACCGAAATGACCGTCGACTGGACATTTCCATAGCCACCAAACCTATGTGCAAACGATAAGTAAATATGTCAGACATGCACATGTACTGTTTTGACCCTGTCTAGGAGAAAAGCTGCAACACTTCGGATGATGGTGGACCTGTCATTTCTGTTTAGAAGCCAAAAATGTAATGAATAGACAGTATTCTAAACAACACAAAAGATCAGCCAGTTGATACCCAATGAATGTGATTCAGTAAATAAGTAAGGGAAATTAATACGTATAAACATGATTTGCTTACACAAATGTCTTTAAACATTTCACTTTAGTCCAAACCTGCAACCCTCAACGTTTGTAAGCACTGTTATAGAAAAATAAGCGTGCATTTACTTCGACTAAGCTAACCTGGCAACCCGAGATGCATTCATGCCGGGTTCTTTTTAATTTCAGCATTCCACTGTTGATTGGTTGTGATCTGACTGTGCTGATTAGCTGTTTATGCCCGGAGTTTGATTTATATTTTCTGATATTCTATTACTGTTAAAACCTTGATCGTTAAAGTGAATGGTCGTTAAATGGTACTTACCTGTATTTTGCGCTTCTGGGGTTAATTTGCTGTTTGATGCCATGCTTTTGTTTATTTGGTTTGAAATTAGTTAGTGTCCCGTTACTAATGGTCAGATTTAGCACTTCCTTTCTTATGCACAATTCTTCAGGTGTACAAGAGTCTAGCACTGCCAGTCAGCAAATGATTGTGCTGGTAAGCCAGCACATGTACAGTAAAAAAGCCACTGTGAAATGGACCAAATATGAATTCTATGTTAATGTTTGTCGTTGAGGGTGGATTTTTCCTTTAATGTGTTAAAACTTGGCAGTACTTAAACAACAGTTGTTTTTATAACCAATCTTTAAAGGTACAGTATGTTTTTTTAAACTGCTTTGGCAATGAGATAAAACATGCCAGCACGTTACTCAAAATATATACTACTTCACTACAGTGGTAGAACTGTAATCTGAGTAAGTACAGAGCAAGTACACTGCTCACAAAATTAAGAGGTATTTAATTATGGGATATTTCAGTTTGAAGTATCCCCTAATTGTTGTGAGCAGTGTACATTGTCTAAAGGTTACTGATGACGATGACGTAGACGATGCATATCACACACCAATAATCACGATGATGGGAAAATTGTAAACTGCTACTTTAGATTGCGAGGCTTTGGCCAGAAGGTTGACTGCTCCAAATCAGTTAAGCCCTACAGCAAGAACATTCAGCCTCAGCTGTTTGCATTGTACCTTGAAGATTAAATCATTATATACTGTATACATGTACAGTACAATTGAATTCTTATCTTCACATGTTCAAAATTGTTCTGAAGTTGGGCTCAGAGCAGAGGCTCAACAACGCAATCCAGTGCCCCTTGAGCAGAGAGGGATCGGGACTGCACACTGGAGCTCTTAGTTTTGGAACTAGATTTAAGCACGTTGTATTAAGCTTTAGATTTAAGCACGAGTATTTTGCAGTTGCACTGTGAAAGTAAATACAAATATTACAATATTAATATTGCTTCTTTCCCAATATACTCATCATTGTTAAGAGATCAGTAACCCATTGTTACTGAGCCCAGGTAAAAGGACAGAAAGGGAGACTTATTTCTTTCATAAACATGCCAGGTATTAGAAGTTTTTTTTAATAGACTTCATGTCAATCACAAATCAGCCATGTTTGCAGTATGTCAGCGCTGGGTAACAAACATAAAAAAAAATCATATTGTACCTTTCTTGTGTGGTTTGATATATCTGTTAATTCTGGGAATAAATGATGAGTGGCATCAATGTGGAGGGTTAGGGAACAACTAGGGACTGATGGAATTAGTCTAGTGTTATAGTCTTACAAATTGCCATTTTACATACTTGTGTTCAACCATATTTGTGGTGCTTTTCATCCCCTCTTGTGCAAATTATAAAATGCATAAACAGCTTGAATGAATGGCCAGAAATTGAAACACCCAGATTGCACTGTACAATGAATAGATTAGACAGTTCTACGCTTATGTGACTGCACACTTTATAAACCCAGCAGAAACCTGACAACAGATGTTTCACCCCCTATCATATACTACTCATGAGCCATTTAGCATCATACCTGCTTAATCCAATTCAGGGTTGCCAGGTCTTAACCCATGCCATGACTGGATGCCAATCTTCTTATTGCAGTTCTGGTTTAATCATGAACAGTCACAGGTTTTGGTTTATGTATAACTGTATGACTTATGTAGAACTTTGGATTATGTGTAACTTTTTCCTTTTTTTATCATCAGAATTTGCTCATGACAGGTATAAATTAAATTCAAGTGAATTTCCATTTTCATATTCAAAACACAAGAAGAGTGTTTTACATTTGGATTGAAACTCGCTCCCAGCTTCCGTTATTCGACTATTATTGGGTCTAGTAAGCTAGCTACAGTGTATATGTAAATTTAAGTAAGAGCCATAGCACCTAGCATTCAACCATTACATAGTATTTAATTAATTCTGTATTTTTAATGATGGCACAGAAAACATACTTTGTGTCCCCAAATTCATTCGTGCTTGAGTGTAAGCATTAGTCAGCACTTACATAATGTACTGCAAACCTATACTTGTGAGAAATGTTTCTAATTCTGGTTATGTGGAGAGAAAGTCTGAGCGCTCACCAAGATAACACTCTGATTTTAATCCCAGATCATGTTTCGTTTGACTGTCCTTTTACTGGCAGATAGTAAATAATTTATCTCTATTAAGGATGGAGTCTCAAACTTCAGTCATAAAGAGTCATACATTTTCTATTTCAGATAAGGACGGGATGCCTGTGAATGTCTTTACGTAAAACACCAGTTATTTAACAGGTTGCACTTTTTTGTACATTTTATTTATATGCTGGACATATGTGGCTCTGGTCATTTCCACCGAAAGGTTAACCATGAGTTGTTGAAGTCAAATTGTGAGACTGTAGTGTCTAAGTGCAGGCGTAACCGATCATTTCAGGTTTTTAATATGTCATATTTTAGTCTGTATTTTTTCCTACATTTATTGCATTGTGTTCTTGTCTGTAGGTGGGTTCAGGTGATAGGATGACCATGTGACTATTCACAGCCAGAAACAAGTACTCTAACATTTAAGTTTAAACATTTTTGTACTACTAAAGACAGTTTAACAGCTTCTGTTTCGTTCAGAACCATATTTATTAGGTCTTAGTGCTGTACAATGTGAAATAAAATGGTAGAGTACTTTTAATTGTACTTCTGCAGGTCATTTAAGTCATTTAGGTGAATGGTCAAATGTCTTTCTTCAGTAACTAACTTTGTCTAGACTTGATAATGGCTTTAAGTGGACCATAATACGTATGTCTATTATGAGAATGCCTGATTAAAAAAAGCATACAGAAGGTGAACTGCTACTTTGTAAGATCTCTTTTATGGCCTCAACCAACCATCATCGCCAACAGTGCAGTATAAAAGTAAGACTCATATTAATACATTAAATATATTTTGCATACAGACCGTGTTATTTGTGATAACACAGCTTTCTTTTCTGCCAAATACAAATTAAATAAAGCACATAAAAAAGCTACAGACTTGTCACCTATCGTAGTGTTCAATTTTAAGACTTGGTTCAATGTATATTCAGAAGATGGCAGTATGAATTTCTCCAGTACTTACATAAACCGGTTTATATGGAATTACAATAGACAAAAGTACACAGAGTGTACACAGTGTGTGTGTGTGTGTGTGTGTGTGTATATATATATATATATTTTCACGCAATGGTTGAGATGTCTTTTTAAAAATGTGATCTGTTGAAATGACCGCTGATGAAAGCCAACTCGCATAATAGTTTGACCAGTCAGCTTTCCATATTTACAAACTGGAAGCACTTTACAGAGGTTTATAATGCAATTTACTGCATGTTTAAAATCTATCTAGCTACAGTATTTACAAACCAGTAAAGAATATTTACATAGTATGTGATTATGACTTTGTTGATTGCTGTTATTTGCACTTGGATGGGGTACAAATTAAACCCATAATCTAAAACATTCTCTATTAAGAAAAGTACTTGGGCTTCATACACTGTTTTAGCAGCCCAAACCCACAAAAAATCTAGCTTGATGCTTTTGCAGTGATATTCAGAGACGATGAGATACGAACCAACAACACAGACCAGACACAGGCTGGCAGAGTTAACTGTTTCCAGATATGCCACAGTTACTCTACACAGCTAAACATGGCAGATGCAGCATATCTATGAGCAATCTTAGTGTTTAGTCCTAGAGAGGAGAGAATCGATCTACTTTGTATATGCTGCACTTGATGATTGGACAAACCCCACTGCTTCCCTCTGCTCTGTAATGAAGCTGTATCATTGGCTTCTATTCAGCAGGTGTCATTCCAAGCAGTCACTCATCCAACTATATAGCCATTTTCCTTAACCCCCCACCTCAGTGTTCCCATGATTCCTATGTTTGTCTGGTCCCTTAAGGGCTGTAAGGTGGGGGTTTATCATCAGGTGGATAATATGGGGGAGAATAGCGTGGAGGAATCATATTGGGCCACATGCGACTGGCGCCAGACTGTGAGTCATCAGATAATCCAGACGAGTCAGGAAACACATTGGGGCCCTGAAAGAGAGATAAGTATAGTTTTATTGCATGAAGGTTTCCTCCACAGACAATTTTCTGTTTTATGTCATAATACATCTAATAATACATCACACAAAGTAATGCACTGTTTCTGTAGGCTGTACAGTTATTCACACAACAACTCAACTTTGACACACAACTTTGTTTGCAGTGGTTTTGTGAACAAGAAATCTGGACTGCTATAGACTGGAACTGGACAACAGCAGCGCTTTAATGCTGCCTTTGCTGTGGAGCGACACGCTACCGGTCTGTTTAGCTGGGTGACTATAGCATACAACAGTCAGTCAACCCCCAGTAGTGATACAAGGGACACTGACAGGTCAGTGATTTGTGCAGGACAAACTGCAGACATGTTGTCTCTGTCAGATTTTAACACTACCATGGCCAGCCCAGTTGCCAGATTTATCGTCCGTCGAGTATTTACGGGAGAACCTGGAACAACAGCTTTGGCGCCATACGGGTGTACAGGATCTACAGGCACAACTGCAACATCTGTGGGTACATGTGCCATAGGATACCATACGGCTACCCAACCATATCACATCTTGTATCCAGGCTAGATGCAGCCCAACTGGGTACTAGAGCTTCCTTTCAATCACAGAGTTTACCCAAATAAGCATATCCTTTTACTCTTAATGCTGTAATCATTTAGATATATGATGTGTTGTTCAATTAGTGTCAAGGCTCCTACTGGTTACACCTCAACATTCCCCTCGTGAATTTTATTTTGACAGAATCTCTGTGTTGAACTTCTTGTATTTTGCACTCAGAAAACTTGTTTGTAGCCCTAGCCATCAAACGGTGTGAAGTCTATCATGCTGGCTAAAAGCAAGTGTGATTTGTGGGGGTAGCCATCTTCAGTGCCTACACCCATGAACCTTACTTGATGGCCTAGTTTGTTTGTTGCCGCTCTCTATGGTTGTACTTATGAACAAAACAACTAAAATCATTACAGTTGCTTCAGTATTCAATAAGATTTTATGACAGAGCTAAGCATAAAGTCTGACTACATCTGATTACCTTTTGTAGAAAGAGAAACAGAGGAGAGGCAGTTTGCAGTGGCTTTGTTTTACTGACCTGACTGTAATAAATACTTAACTTAAGGAAAAGGTAACATTTTAAGGATAAACTACAACGAAAATATAGGACAGTATACACTGAAAGGTAACAATTACCTGCATATCATAAGCTGTATAAGGTGGCAGACAGGGGGCAGTGTTGTAGAAAGAGTTGGAGGTGGTTGGGGGAAGTGTCTCAGGTGGTGGGGGATTGGGAACCGGGTCTGGTTCACATGTCTCAGGGGCTGCAGTTGGCACCTTAAATAAACATACACAATCTTAAGGTCCAGAGGTCTTAATACCAAGAGTCGTTTATAAACGTAATTGTAATACGTAATTTTCATTCAAAAACTGAAAGAATTTCACTAAGAATTGCTGTTTCTACTCAACACAAAGTAAAACATACAAGGTGAGTCAGGACACCCTTTTATTCAAAAACAGTAAATGACATATCTGAATATCCTATTTTTTAGGATATGTATAGAACATGGATAAAGAGCAGGTTTTTCCAATTAGAAGGTGGTCATGTAACAAAAAAGAACTGTCTCAGAAATCAATTGCCAAAATCCAATCCAATTTTCAATATCTCTTGTGGTTCAAAAGTTATCAACAGAGAAATTTCAACTCTTTTTTTGTTGTTGTTCATCACAGGTAACTAAAGATTAAATAGATGATTCTGATGTTCAAGGAACACAGCTGCCGTATCATAGCTACAAACTTCAACAACCGACACCCAGAAACACCACCAACTTCACAAAGAACTGCTGCGTTCCTCATAACCAAATGTTTGCACACACTGCAGCAGGGATTTTGGGCCACTCCCCCATACAGATCTTTCAGGTTTTGGTGCTGTCGCTGAGCAACATTGAGTTTCTAGGCCATTCCAGGATCTTAAAATGCTTCTTACTGAGCTACACTGTTGTCCTGGCTGTGTGTTTCGGACCATTGTTATGTTGGAAGACACAGCCACTACCCATCTTCAATGCTCTTACTGATGGGAGGAGGTTGTTGGCCAAAATCTTGGGATCCATCCTTGCTTAAAAACGAAGCAGTCGTGCTGTCCCAGCTGCAGAAAAGCCCCCCCAAAGTATGAGGCTTCCACCCCCATGCTTCACAGTTGGGACGGTGTACTCTTCCTTCTTCTTCCTCCAAACACAGCAATTGGAGTTCAAACCAAAAAGCTCTATTTCGGTCTCATCATCCAGATGGTCAATGGTGAACTTCAAATGGGCCTGGACATTTGCTGGTGTGAGCAGGGGGACCTTGTGTGCCCTGCAGGATTTTAATCCATGACGATGTAGTGTTTTACTAACAGCCATCTTTGAGAATGTGGTCCCAACTGTCTTCAGGTCATTTACCAGGTCCGATAAACAAAAGATTTAAAAGATAAAAATTACAGATTTCTCCATTCTTTGTAGGTGGGAAAACTTCCATACTTGTACAATGCATCTAAGATCCATCCACTCAAAAAGTGTAGCATTAAAACTTTTGCCACAAACCTTTTGCCGTTACAAATTTATATGGCTAAAGGTGGCACTCGTATGTACGATTTTGATTAAATGCAATGGAGCACATTGCTACCCTGCTCTGCTTCACAGAAGGTACACGATGGGTTCTGTGCAACTGCATGTTATCAGGATACTGTCTGAATACCATATTAAAAACAACAACTTATATCTCCATTTCCTAGCGTTTATCCAGCTTTGATGCAGGGTCCACTTGACCCCGGCCCCCACCCACATTGGGCCAATATAAATCAACCAAAAAAGTATGTCTTGAAACTACAGTCTGTAATTGTAGAACTACAATGTGTAGTGACCACAAAAACTTAAAGAATAAGACTAAAAAAAATAAACATATACTTTTACACAATGCTGTATATGCTATTTAGTATTATGCAAACAGACTTTATGTGGTGTGTAACTGCATGTGTATTTAATTGTTTTAGCCCCTAGTTTATGTCAGGATGCTAATGTCTGGTGCTAATCCCTAGAGAATACAGGCCAACGGCAAAACGCCAGTCCATTGCAAAGCTGGGTGATAGTGTTGCAGCAGCAGGGGAAGATCCAGGTCTTCCAAAGTTCAATTACGTCTCATGTTATACCGAACCTGGCCTTACCATCCACAGCGCTGCCATTAACCTATTAACTATTTAACCTATTTTCTTGAATGCAGTGTTTAATGCAAACAATGAACAGCAATTACTGACAATATTCAAATCTTACCATATCTTTAAATCCTCCTAGCACTGCTGCTGTGATGATGCCCAGAAAGAGGGCAATAATGTTCAGAATAGTGGCAGACCACAGCAGGTGGTACAGGTGTACGACATCCTGGCAACTCTGCACTTCTGTATATTCATGGTAGCCTCCACTCTGGTCAACATGGCTGTTCAAGGGATTAGAGAAGTACATTATGGCAACATATACCTAGCTGAAGATCATCTAGAGAAGACATACAGCACATAGACACAGAAGGAAAGCTTCACAACACATTCATGCAGTATGAATGATGAAATTAAAATCTCAGCCAGCGCACATCACTCTTCAGAAGAGCATAACATAATTTTTTTTATTTGGTTCAAAATGTTTTTTTTTTAAATGATATTATGAAAACCAATGAGGATCTGTGCAGATTTTGTGAAGTTAAGGAATGAGGCCTGGCTTTTCACTTCTCAGCAAAAAGTGCCAGTGAATAAACTCTTTCCTCATTCCAGTAATACCATATGTTTTCAATGGAGCAAACTATACACAACCACACCGAATACTTCAACCACAACAAATCATGGCTTGTCAATGTTGTCGAGGGGCTAAAAATGGAAAGACCTACTTCCAAACCATGGACGATTTCCTAAATTTTTTCAAAACATCTTTATTCTGAAGTCCCAAAAGAGGATGTTCTCTGAAAAATAAGTAAACACAAGCGTTCTTTTCCGAAAGAGCTTGAGGAAAAAGGCGAGTGAAAGCAAATCGAAACTGTAACTTAAGCAAGATAAATAGCAGACAGCAGTTTCACCTCAGTACTGCATACAGGATATACTGAGAGAACAACAATTACAGACATACTTGCCACAGTCGTAGAGGTCACAACAGTAGCATGTGTTACTCTTTACACGCAGGTTACAAGACATACGTGTTGCTGTTTGGCAGTTTACCTAAAAACAAAACAAGAAATCTGAAAATATCAAGGGAGCGTTATTTTCTACCATAAGCACCAACTGAAATCTGAAAATATGAAATCCAGCTCTAAAGAGATACTGAACAAAATTCTTTTGCTGTTAGTTGGTCGCAATTAAGGTTTTAAAAGAAGCCCTTAAAGCGGAGATGTAAACTCACATTTAAGTCAGATACGTTGGAGTAATATTCGCATCGACCAGCATAAACAGGTCTGAGGTCCTGCAAGAAAAAAGTAATTCAAGTGTGAGAACACACAGGACAATCCTGATAAGTACAGGTATGCACCTTAACCGCATTACCGACCAGATTGACCGAAATGGATGTTAACCAAACATTACCATAGTCGTATTGTCTTTTTATGGTACTTTAATGTAAAAGGTATTTTCACAAGAAAAGGTGCATGCAAACTATACGTAAATGTGTCAAAGAAATGTGAATGTGAAAGCAGAAATTAAATACTGGTGTGTCCAAAGCCTAAATTGTACACATCCTAAACTATACACATGCTAAACCTTTATTAATTTATGAAAATACAGTAATGTACTGCTATGATCCTGTATAGGGGAAAGCCGTAACACTGTGACAGTATTATGAACAACACAAAAGTGTGTGAACCAGTTTACAGTTAGAGTTCTAGGTTAGCAAGAATATACAGGTTGTACAATAGGACAGGCACATACAAAGTCTTCAGATAGAGCCTTTCCTTTTTTCACATTTAGCTGTGTTGTGGCCTTGTTGTGTGCTAAAATAAAAAAGAAAGATATGAATCAAGTGTTTCCCCATTATTCTGCCCATAATAAGAAAAAATATCAAAAGGAAAAAATACAATTTATCATGTACATAAGTATTTAGAGCCTTTGTTATGACACTTTTTATCTCTCTCTTTTTATCTCGTATCTCTTGATCATCTTTGAGATGTTTCTGCACATTGATTGAGGACCACCTGTGGTAAATATCCTGTGTATAGACAGGAGGAATTTCCAGAAGGACAATCATTACTCCAGCACTCTACCAATCAGGGCATTCTAGTTTACAGTATTTAAGTATTCAAGCTTGTTTTCATCAAATCCGAATATCGTGTATCTCGCAGTCTAAGAGCCCATAGGTGTTTTTTAAATTCCAGTTTGTTTTTTATGTGTAGTTACTGATTAGAGGATTTTTTTCTGGCCAGATTAGCTCAGAGTGCTACAATGATGGTCGACCTTCTGGAAGTTTCTACCATCCCCACACAGGATATTTCGAGCTCAGCCAAAGTGACCACTGGGTGCTTGGTATCTCTTTTATCAAGAACCTTCTCCCCCAATTACTTAGTTCGGAGAAACGTCTTGCCTTCGCCAGATCTGTGCCTCTGCACAGTCCTGTCTCTGAGCTTTACAGGCAGTAAAGGTTGTTTTTGCTGTAGAAACATCTCAAAGATGTTCAAGAGAAATGGGAGACCCCCAGAAATACATTTCAAGTGTCATAGCAAATGTTCTGATTACTTATATCCATTATATTTAAGCAGAAATTCCTATCTAGTTATCTTTCAACAATGTCATTATGGATAAAGTTCATAATGACGGGGAAAACGTTATTTCTTTTTTATTTCAGCCCAGGGGCACAACATAAAATATGAAAAAGTGAAAGGGTCTGAAAACCCTTGTGCACTGCACACTTACAATTACCATTTCTGCACAGTCTTCGAGCTAATGAATAAATGGGCATGTGACCGGTAAGGTACTTATATAGACACACACACACACACACACACACACACACACACACACACACACACACACACACACACACACACACACACAC
>JAVSBV010000138.1:1312356-1330909 GCA_033117975.1 Parotocinclus spilosoma | reverse complement strand
CATAATCACACCAAGGTTTTTTACTGCTTCACATGAGGTGACTGAGATACCATCCAAAGTTATAACAAAATCTGAAACCTTATTTGTTGTTGCAAATTGTGTGCTAGTCATCCTTTAATCATCTTTATCAGTGCTCACAGGATGCTGCCTACAGGACGCTGGCGACTAAACATTTTGACTGAACATTTTTACTTTCAATCCAACAGTGATATTCAGGTAGTTTAAAACTTCAGCACTGCTGTCCCTGATCGAGTCGTAACAGTGCAACTACACTAATATCACCAACTTAACAGTGTCGCTGCAGTGCTGAGAATGATCCACCACCCAAATAGTACCTGATCTGTACTGGTCCTGTGCTGTTCCTGACCAACAGAGAACCGATTAAAGGAGACTAACAAAGTATGAAGAGAAACAGATGCACTACAGTCTGTAATTTTAGAACTAAGTGCTTCTACGTGGTAAGTGGACACAGTAAGACAAACAATATAGACCTAATACACAATCATTGTTAGTGAGTGTGTACATTTATTATTAACATAGTGAAGCAAAAACAAAGAACCTTTTCAAGTAGCTTCTGATTTTCTGAACTATCCTGGTCAAAGAGTCTTAACAATCATTTATACACGGCTCACAAAAATGAATGAATAAAAAAGAATACAAAGAGGATCCCACAAAAACTGCTGGACAATTTGATCCTTTCCATGCTCCACGCTCTCATAGGCTACTTTTGGGTAGTGTACCTCTTGGTATGAGACTGTTGACTGGTACATGTGTCTATGATGCACATTTTTCCCAATTCACAGACTAATAGCCACATCATTGGACTGAAAAAAGTGGAATGCTTTATTCAACAACTGCCAGTCATCTAGGCTGTTCTGACCTAGCTGTTATGAAATGTTTGGAGCAGTGGTTTTGTGAGGGCACGCACATATGGCAAATAGGCTCCGAACAGCCAAAATAGGATCCACTTTTGATCCACTGACAAGGACAAAGAAAAACCTTTAAACAACTCAGACACAGGTTTCTCTGTCACTACAGATCCCAGTCTCTGCTGGTCTGTTGATTTGGGGAGCCATCGCATACAACAGTTCGTCACCCCTACTAATTATATAAGGGACACTAACAACTTGACCTGCAGAAATTCCTGACATCAACCCCATTGAACCCACACGCCAAAACCTTGTAAAAAGAAAAGCTTTTCAGAAGACTGGAAGTTGTTCTGGCTGCATGCAAATGGAGGATGAACTTCATATTGAATTATCCATTATCCACATATTGAAATATGTCTATATAGGGCATATTTCAAAATAAAATATCCCATAACTAAATACCCCATAATAAAATTATTTAGGTGAGTAGTGGATATTTGAGGCACAAGCATGTCCATGAGCACAGTTGCACAAAGACTGTAAAAAGTAGCAGTAAACCAAGACATAACGTTAATGCTATGTAATCAGACACAAAGCCACTCAGATTCTGCCTTGTGCTTAGCATCTTAATTAACAAAGAGGAAAGCTTTAGTAACTTTAAATACACTAAAATTAATAAAGCAAGCACGATCTAACAGCGGCACGACGAGCTCCTCAATTAAAACAGGAGGGGGGGTCACTATTGACCTTAATCATTTGATCAGAAATTGTTTTCTTTTTTAGTGTTACAATTAAAATAAAACCCTCAGCGAGTAAAAAGATCTTATCACGTGGCCAACATGCTTGTCCGAATACAAACTGACAAAAAACTAACACTGTATTCATTTAAAAATCCATTCATCGTAACGTTATGTGTACTGGTTTATTTTGACTTAACTCTTCATTCTCATACAGTCTTCAGTAGACTTTGTGCCTGGATCTAGGCTACGTGATGTTCATAAATGAGAAGTCGGATAAAAAAAGAGAGCGAATTTTCCATGACGACATTTCCATTCAGGTTAAAAAAAAAAAAACCCAAAAACCCAGCGGGTTCACACAAGCTAAGACAGCGCAACGTGACCGGGGTACTAACGTTTAAATAGATGACAAGTAACGCAATTTATTATAACGACCGGGGGGCCAGAGGGTTTCACAGCCCAAAAAACACATTTGGAAGTTGTCTGTGTGCGCAATGTCCAAACATTGCTATGAATAAAGGCTGAAAGAATGTACATTTTTTTTCCATGAAAATAGTTGTGGTAAAAGTTGATGCGTTGAGAGCAAAACCACTACAGAATCTGGACTGATTAATAACGCTGCGTTCAGATGAAAAAAAGGAAAGTGGGCTTGAACGTTTTTCAGTCATTCAGTCGCTGCGGCTATGCAGTGTGCGTGTGCAGAATACCGTCCAGAAAAACAAAGCGCCGCTCTTACTTTTGCCAAAAACTCTTCGGGGATTAAAAAAACTCCGCCACCTTCTATCCCACCCCCACTTTCTCACTTCAGTCCAAATCCCATTCACTAGGATGCTGGACCTGTAGCAGGGAGCTTCTCTGTCTGAGGCGAAAAAATATTCAATGAAACCCAAGAAAACTTAATTTATCCGAATTATAGAGCGGTTTCGTTTGTACTTCAATGCGTCGTTTCGGTTTTCAGCGCACACGAAAAACCTTTGGGTAGCTACATCGCATTTGATCCGAGAAGATTGATTTGATTTTGTTTGGGTTTTTTTTCTTTTCAGTTATACAGGTTGTATTTTTGCTGCCCAAACTTTACATTGGAGGACTTTAATTTTACTTTACGATTTCATTGTACATGTTGTAACTTTTTCCATCTAATTTTTGGCTTCCACCAACTTTATTTTGGCGGACTAAACATCGTTTTAAGCGGCTTGAGCCACTCGTGTATGTGATTGGTTTAACAAGTGCCTTTGTTCTCCAGCGAAGGCAGTATGGAGGCTGAGAACAGTGCAGGTGGAGCTGAGGAGCTGCAGCTCGAACCACCATCATCAAAACCGGTAAGCGCACAATCCACCAATCTGGCATCGTAGTCACTTTGGGACACTGGTGATGGAACAACGGTTTTAATCATCTATTCATATATATCAACTGGTCCACCTTGTGCAGTCTGTCACAAAAGATATTTAGTCAAACACAATCTAGGTATATCTAACCTTCTTTTCATCTTTATATTAGATATGGCACATGTTTATATGTTTACCTGACCTTCATCTTGTGAGCCCCAACTGTCATTGTCCCCTGGAAGTGGTGGTTCACTGGATCTGGACTACTATTCTGAAAGTCTAAGATGCAAAGCTACCACTTTGGGCTTTTCAGTACTCCTTAAACTTCAAACCCATAGAAAAATGAATCTGCTGTGGATTCTATAAATGCAATGCTTTGTTTTAGCTACATTTATTAATCATTTATTATTCATTATTACATTTTTCTTATTTCTAAGGCCAGTGAGAAAAAAGCCTCAAAATTGGCTGAAAAGTTTGAGCCTCCTTTGCAGTGGTCAGACCGAGATCTCAGTGTGTGATGTGAGTCAGGACTGAGAATAAGTGTACTGAGAACATCTGCATAGACTGTGACCCTGCTCTCTTTTGCAGCTGGTGGACATTAACCCCTCCACCCCCCACCATGGATCATTCGGGTCGGCGACCCTTCTCTTTTCTGCCTTCAGTTACATTAACATGAATGCTGCATAGGGCTAGTGAATAAAACTTTCTCACCATGTAAAGAAAGTGTCAGCTCATTCACTAACGTGTTCTATTTGGTCTATTTTAAAGAACTTTTTAGACTACATTGAGACCACAGCATGTTGTAGAGGTCTATGGTAGAGCCTAAATTTGACAGATCATGATGGTTTGTGAGCATTAATATGCCCTTCTTTTTTCCCATAAGCGTGCTGGGTCATTGCATAAGCATTGCCATGAGCTGGCCGAAGCCATGGAGGTTGAACAAGAGGGACTAGTGGAGCACCAGCCACTGGAGCAAGACGACCTTAACTTTGAAAGATGGAAGCCCAAGCCAAAGCCGAAGAGAACACTGCATGAAGCGATAGACGACCTGAAAACGTACCTGTGGAACCCTGAAACCAAGGAGTTCATGGGGCGTTCTGGGAAAAGCTGGAGTGAGTAGCATATATGGAAGATATGAACATAGATCACATCTTCCTTGATGTTAAAGAACTCAAGTGGCAAAACAAAATGTGTTAATTTTAGAGCACACAAGACTAAATGAAGCAATGTTTAGCAATGTCTCATCTTCATCTATCGAACATAGTGAATAGAGTTCATGCATTCAGAGTGTGTGTTTTGGGTCTAGCTTTTTAGTTTTTATTAAGATGAGAGTCCCTCTATTTGAACAGCAAGGTTATATGTGTGTGTGCGTTTGTGTGTGTGTGTGTGCGTGCACGCAAGTGTCACTGTGTGGGTCTAGATTAAGTGTTTACATAGGTGCAAAGATAGCTTGGAGAAATCTGGACAAAAACAGACTGCCTGGGGAATGGTTCTCAGCAGGCAAGCGACAGTCACAGTCCATTTGATGCACTTGAATCACATTCCTATTCCCAAAACTACTTCATGCAGACCACCTCAAATGTGCTCTCTCCTATCCCAAGTGCACCATAGCTTTGTATAGTATTTGTCCCCCGGAAGCTCTGTTAAGCTTATAAAAAGGTTAGTACAGCCTTTCTTGGCAATGCTTACTTCCTGCAGATGTTTGTTAAGACAGTGGCTAAAGAGTGGCAACTCAGTTTGGCCAAGCAGCTTTTCAAATCCCTCTTGGTTTGGACTTCTTTCCCAAGGAGAAACAAATGGTAAAATAAACACTTGTGTAGTCTCTATAGCCCAGTAACAGATACTGTAATAGCATTTAAATAAATAAACATTTAGTCCCAACTAGCAGACAATACTGAACTGTATAAGCACCTATGAGTCAGTTATGCAATGTCAAGCATATTGTAGGTCAAATTTGGCGTAACTTTCATCACAGAATTCAAACTATGAACTGCATGTGGCATGTATAATATACCATAGGGCCATACCATACCATTCCATTTTGGTTCAAATATGGCTTACCAGGTACTGTTGTGGCTGTGTATTGCAGCCAGATTCGTGTGAAGTCATTGCTATGATTCCAAAGCTGTATGCCTATGAAGTTGCTAGTGTGGGGAACAGGGCCACTCATTTGCTATCAGGCTTAGGTTTGATTTCATTCAGAGAGTTTTACCACCAGACAAAATTGACTGGCTTGGCAAGTCCCAAGAGTAGGGGAGGGGCTACTCACTCTGTGATGTGAATCTTGTGAAAGGAGAGTGTTAAGAAGTGTGCAGAGGCCTCACAATGCCAGAGTGGGGTGATCGGGCTCCTTGCAGTCGCTGGTGGCTCCGGATGGTGGCTAAAGAGCGTCACTCTGATGGCAACCGGAGGTTCACTGTGTTCCTGAGTAAGAGGACAGCTGGGAGAATTCTCACTGTGCTCAAACAGAAAGGCCTTTGTGGCTCAGGGAAACGAGGCTGGCTGCAGATAGGCTCCACATAGCTGCCTAGTGTCTCGTTTCATCTGATTGAGTCTCTTAATTGGATATTCAAAAATGGATTTTTGGTGCAGTCTGTTTCTCTCCAAACTTGTTTGGTCAGTGTGATTACATGTTAAACAATTTAAAATGCTGTTGGGTGTTTGCAAAAGTATGTAGTGATTGTTAATCAAAACTGTTTGATTTGCAGAATTTGATTTGCCACTGTGTGATTGCAATATTTTTCAGATTCTATGAAATATACATGCAACTATTTAAGAGTTTATTGTCTTTTTGTTTCCTTGCAGGCTTAATTCTTTTTTTCTACTCAGCGTTGTACATTTTCCTGGCCGCCATGTTTGCTGGCTGTATGTGTTGTTTGATGTGGTCCATAAGTCTTTATGCACCAACCTACAATGACCGAGTGGTGCCACCAGGTATGAATTATCCTTATCCATATTTGGCCTTTACGTGTACGACTCAAAACACATATCCACATGAATTTGACTACAAGGGTGACACAGTGGTGCAGTGAGTAGTGCTGTAGCCTAATAGCTCCAAGGATCTATTATTTGATTTTGGTCCTATGCTCTGACTGTGTGGAGTTTGCCTGCTCTCATGGTTTTCTCCAGAAACTCTGGTTAAGTCCAACATTCTGCAGAATGTTGTAAAGTGTCCTAGTGTGAGTCAGTGTGTGTGTCTGTATGTACTCTATGCCTTGCACCTTGTGCTGCCGTTTAGGCCCTGGCACCATGCAACCCTGAATTGGAATAAGAAAATGAATAAATACTGAAAATTATTATCATAACAATTACAAATATATAAGCAGTTATATTGCTTTAGCAATAGTATAATAGTACACTCACCATATACGGCATACAATTGGAACTTGCATTTGTGTAACTACATAATACATTTTCCCATATTCATTTGTGAGCTTTAGTATAGCTTTAGCCTTTTCACCTTGTTCCCCATCCCAAAAAAAATGGATGCTTTGTTGATATTCTTCCAAGAAGACTCCTGATCAAGCTTCTTCAGATTATGGAAGGTTCAAATTGGCATCCTGATGAAGCTGCATGTATGGAATAATATAAGCAAATACATGGTGTTCTGTTAGAATTGTTCTTCTTTTTATGTGAGAAAAGATAGGAACGGCTTTTCTTTTTTGGCCAGGGAAAATAATTTCATATTTTTATTTGTATAACATGGACCATCAATTATATCAATTTTTTTTGCCCAGGTATGACGATGTCGCCGCATGTGGATGTCGTTCATGGTCTTGAAATTGCCTTCAACGCTTCTGACCGCAAATCGTGGAAGAAATATGCACACGCACTGGAGGCTCAACTTAAACGTGAGTGCTGTCTGTGTGGCCTTGATGAAGCACTTTACTGTGTCTCCCTTTACTGGCCATTAATGTGCCAAAGCTGCTTGGCCATAAAAAACACTGAGCACAATCACACGGTACTGTTCAGGCCCCAGCTTTGTGCTCTTCCTTTGGACTGAGAGGCCAGTTAGGGTTTTCAGTCATTGTGTGGTTAATTTAGTGTCTCTCTCTCTCTCTCTCTCTCTCACTGCCCATGCTGCACTGCTCCAGCCTATAATGATGGATTACAAGAGAAGCGTAACATTGCATGCAAACAAGATGGCTACTTCCTGCAGGATGACCTGGAGGAGAGTGCTGAGCGAAAAGCTTGCCAGTTCAAGAGGTCCTCGCTGGGGCCATGCTCAGGCCTGCAGGCTAAAGACTTTGGATACTCCGAGGGAAAACCCTGCATCCTTCTCAAAATGAACCGGGTGAGAAAATAATTGATAATGGGGAAAAAAAACAGGGTGGAGTAAACAGCAAAACCCCAAAATATTTGATAAGATTACGCTTAGCTTAACGTTGGCTTTCTTTTGTGGTTGCAACAACTACCAAAAACAAGCCACAGTTTTCCAGTGTGCTGTTATTGCACCCTAAATGTTTTTTGGTCCTGCAGCTCCTTTAATTTTGATTATGTATTTTTACATTTTGTAGATTCTTGGCTATCTACCTGGTGATGGTACTCCAGTGAATGTTACATGTGCTGTCAAAGTAAGTGGCGATGGCGAGCTACGGTACATTTCTTTTTAAATCAAGTGAGCTGAGATATCAAATAAATGTAAATAATGTAATTTGATTTCTCAGCTCACTTGATTTGAATAAGAATTCATTTATAGCACTCAGTGCTTTCTAATGCACATTGTCCTTGTTCTTAATAATGATGCTAAGCAATTTAAGCAATTTATAATGATGCAAACCCATTTACTGTGCAGAAAGGGACGTCTGAGGAACTTGGACAAGTTGATTTCTATCCAAAAAATATTTTCAACTTAATGTACTATCCTTACTATGGAAAGCTCAGGCATGTAAGTATACACATATATTTATTCTCACAGTCTTTTAAGAACTGCAGGAAAATGTGTGCCTAAATGATTTACATTCTTATGCACAGGTAAACTACACTTCCCCACTGGTGGCTGTTCACTTTTCCCATATTCAGCTTGATAGCCATCTACATGTGCAGTGTAAGCTAAACGGCAAGGGGATTGTCAACGATTCACCAACTGACCGCTTCCTTGGTAGCGTGTCTTTTTCTCTACAAGTTGGTGCATAGTGTTGGAGAAGATTCATAAACTTTTCAGTGTATATTATGGTTAAAATAGTTAAATGTACTATCTTCTAGTTATATTCCCACCACTGTGCCTTTCACATGCCCCATTTGCTCTACTTGTAGGCTAGTATAGAAACTGTAGTATATCAGAATGTAATAATTAGAATAAAAAATATATATGCATTAATAATCGCTACATAAAATGACAAAGGTAGATTATGAGCCATACTTGTTCAAATATTTATGTATAGAGAAGAAAAAACATACCCTATACAATCATTGTCATTATTTTGGTGACAGTTTATGATAGAGAATTAACTCTTCTCTATATTAAGTTAAATGACACATACAAATCAACAAATGATTAGCTGTTAGGTCATACAAATAAAATAACAAGCCTTCATAAATACAGGGGGGAAAAAACAGAACAAAGAAATTAGTTATGAATTGCTTTACCAAGATTAATCATAATTAACTGTAAAAATGTCCCTAAAAGTAATATTTCTGAAAACATTAACTTACATTTTGGAGCATGAAAGAATATTACATAAGGGTGTCAGAATATAATTTGTTCAATGAATAAATAAATTGGTTAATGCCAGTAAAAATATTTCACCAAGCAAAAGGCTTGATATAAACAGCTTTTATCAAGTGATTGTTTTACACAATGGCCTTAATGTAAACATGATTTAACACCAGTTCATAATTTTATATAAACAACACACTGTTATTTAAATAATTTTGTTTATATACTGCTCAAAACAATAATATCCCCTAAGTGAGCAGTGCACAACAAGAGCTAGGTTAATTTGTTAGGAGCACTAATTATTTTTCAGAGATATATGTACTCTAGTGAACAGAGGAATTGATATTATAAAACTTTTGTTGGGGACAAAAAGTCCACAATTAATCAAAACATGTCCTTTTGTATGCAGATAAACATTTTACACAATCCCTTATCTAGAACCATTCACTTCTGACTCATCGTAAAATAATGTACCTGTGTGGTTCTCTGTAAGAAGGATATCAACAGTATTATTTATTAATTGTATTTGCACAGTTGACATGGTACAATTACTTAACTTTAATGTCTACATGGAAATTGGAATCTCTTGTTGTTGGATCAGTGAATGCAGTGACAAGTTTGTCAGCTCATGTTATAAAAGCACTCCTAATGTTCTAGATATCAACAATAAAGACGGACCAAGATTAACAAAATTACGTGCATGCTTGATTTTATATGTCTCGAAAATCCCTCTATGATCTCTATAGCATCCAGGTTTATGGTTACATGCAGGAGCACAATATGGATGCTAAGAGAAACGTATGATGTGTGTGAACTTGCAAGAATTTATTTAGGAAAAATGTTAACCTAAGCCCATCCATTATCAACTCTAGATTGTTGATCTGTGACTGTAAAATCAGTTACACCATGCAGTCTTAACCACTGACAGCTGAAGTGAAGAACACTGACAATGTGATGCTCTGTTGACGTACTTTGATATAGACTACATTAATGACCTTTGTGGCAACTTCTTTCCCTGAAGGCACCGGCCTCATCAGAATAATGCTAACATCTTGGTGGCACATACCACAGAACACCTTCAGAGTTCATGTGGAGACCATGCCTTTACATGTCAGATCCTTAGCGACATGCAGGGGACCATAATGTTACGGTTGAAGTTCCAGTTTTGTTAATAAATTCAGGTTTGGAAACAAAATCCTTGTAGCTGCCTGCGTGTCAGATTGGAGTCATTTCTACATAATATTCTACATAAAGGGTGGGGGGCACTGCAGAAAATGTTTGGGAACAACTGCCTTGTAAGGTTGGAGAATACAGAGCAAAGAATTTGGGCCCATTGCTTTTTGCCGAATCTCTCCAAACCAATCCAGGGTCCCAGGTCCTCTCTTATGCATTCCCCTGTCTGCTGTCAGGAGACATGCACTTTTTATAAACATGAGCCGTGAGATCTGGGGAGTTTCCTGGCCATGAACCAAAAATGGCAATGTTTTGTTCACTGAGCCACTTGGTTATCACATTTGCCTTGTGATATTTTGCTCCATCATGTTGACAAAAAAATACTTTCCAAACTGTCTCTGGATGATTGCGAGAAGTTGCTCTTGGAGAATGTTTTGAGACCATTCCACACGCATGGCAGTGCTAGGCACAATCTCACTTCCCTGAATAAGAAGCAACCTCACAGAGAAATGGTCTCAATATGCTTCACTGTCGGCTTGACACAGGACTTCTGGTAGTGCTCACCATTTATTCTGAGGAATTTCCCCAGATGTCCCAAACAGTCTGAAGGAAGCTTCATTATAGAAAATAACATCAACCAATCCTCTTTAGTCCAATCCTTATACTTGCTGCATAATGTTAGTCTATCCTTTCTTTTTGGTGTGAAATGTTCTGCACTGATGGTGACCTGATCTCTTAACGGCTTTGCAATTAATTTTAATTAACCTGATGGCTCTTCACTATTTGAGTGACTGCAAATTGTCAAACTGATGCAGAAATCTTTGAAAACCAACACTGTTGGCCATGACTGCAGTCATGCCTTTACCTCAAATCAAATATACTTTTAACTTCATTTGCCCACAACATTTCACTCAGTCACTGCATATTACAAAATTTGCACCACATTATTCTGTAATATGTCAAAAAGTTTCTATGCATGCCTAGGTTAAGTATTAATACATTTCTTGACAATAGATATCTCCATTAAATTCAGTTTAATTAAAATGGAGGCAAAGTGTAAAAGCTTTTACTTATTTACCAGGGCTGGTAGAGACTAGCTACTAACCGTGCGGAGCTGTTAAGACACTGAGGAATGACACCACAAAAACACAAAGTGTTATAAAAGAATTTTATTGATCTCAGTGCAACAATCATTCTTAAACTGAAATGAGAATGATGAGACAGCAAAGGTGCAACCAAAAAGGCACAGAGGACAGTAGTGTTCTAATTCTTTGGCATTACAACTGAGGTTTGACAGATTTGAAACTTTAGTTAACTGCAATTTGACAAAACTGTCAAGTCATCATAACACCTCCCACCAGTCTGAATGGGAGAATCAAGGAATCGTTGCAACCAAATGTCCTTTTAAAGGCAGATTTTAAATTACATTTGAGCTATTTGACAGGTACAAGAATGCCGGCTACAGGTATGCCAGTTTAAGAGGAGAGACCTTTTAACCCAAACTGTAGTCCTACTCCCAAGTTAACCATTCATACAGTCACAAGGCAATCACAGCACAAGTCATGTGAAGATTTAAACCCAAGGAAAAATTTCAAAATAGATCACAAGGTTTTTCATGCATTTTATCATTGAGTGCAATGCCAATGTATGGACTGTCAGGTTACTCCAAGTGATGGGCAGCAGGGTTAAAGCTGTGTGGTAGCAGACCTTAAGTTATAGGCAGCAAACTACACTCAAGTAATTCTTGCAGGGTGTAAAGGATGAAAATTAAATGGAGGACTTTAGCAAGACTACATGTAGCAGAAAACATTACAAACCTAGATCATAGCAAGCACTGATTACAGCGGCTCCGAGTAGAGCTATACAGACTGGTAGCCAGTGTGGCTCTTCCGCCGACCAATCAGGTAAGAGATGAGCACAAGGATGATTAGGAAGCCAAGAGCCATGCCAACAGCAATCGGCACAACAAAGCTTAAATCAGTATCCAGAAAGCACTCTTCCGCTGCCGAGGAAAGAATAGAAAAAAAGCATTAGGGAAGGGAAGGGTTAAGCAAGATGCAATAGCGGTCAGTAGCAAAGAGCTTAAAATCCTGGCAGGTGTTAAGAACATCACTGGAACACAGGAGAGAAAAGTCCAGCTTGTGTAGTTTACTTGGACCAAAGAAAGTTTACAATTGACCATGCCCATGGCTCAAACAGGCATTGTTTAACTGAACTGCTCATAGCTTGCAGTTTGACTTCTCTTCCTTCCAACAAAATAGGCCACCAAGACAATAAGAACAAGAAGAGCGAGGGCACCTCCAACTGCTATAGGGACGATGAAATTGTCAGCCTGATCAGCAGTGCAATCCTCAGCTGAGAAAGAGAGCATGCATGTGAAAAAGGTGAAGGACAAGCAGGAACTGCAAGCGAGCAGTTTCACAACATAAAAGCTGAATGGAAAGGTTTCACGACTAAACGTTTAAATGGACATGTACCAATCAGCCATAGCGTTAACCCCACCTTACTTGAGCATTTGTTTTAGCTGCTCAACTAACAATGCACCAATTCTATCACTTCTAGTATTATCTTCTTGCCCCCCCTGCCATAATTACATAAATGGTCAGATTTTGATGCTGGATCATGTCACTGCAGAGCAGGATGATCATGTTGCCATGTGTTGCACTGGTGCAATTGGACCAAACAAAGCAACAGCCAGTCACTTACCTTGTGGGTAAATTTGTTGCAGTCTGTAATTCATTCTGTAGTGGTCACCAGATGCTGTTTCTGTATTATTTCCCAGTCCAGCAGTGGTGCCAAAGCATAGGGTCTAATCAATCTGTACCAGTGCAACGCACCAACACTTCACCATTCCAGTTTCTCTGCAGTGCTGCGAATGATCCAACACTCAAGGTTAATGGGACCAACAAGGTATGCTGAGAAAGACTACACCTAACGGAAGAAATAAGCACCAGCACAACCTCAGGTAGAGTTGATATTCCTGTAGGTACAAGGTGGTTTTAGCATAATGGCTGATTGGTGTGAAGATGCACCTCAAGCTCAAGAGACACGGGAAGCCACTTCAAGAACTTACAAGGATATAATCAATTTATTATACAAATCTTAGGTTCTTTCAAAATTCCCTTTCGATTAAGTTACATTGTTCATCAAGGACACCAACTTCACAAAACATTTGCATCTCCATTAGTCAAGGTATGAACTTGACAGTTCACACTCCCCTCCAAAGTGATTGAGTGCAGCGATTGTTTTTGCTTTAGGAGTGCTGCAAAGTCTAAAATTATTTAGCATGTACAGCAGTTTGTCAGAAAGAAACTATACAGATGACAATTACAGAAAACATCTAAGCAGATCAGAACGTGAAAGTAGTAAACTGACATCGGAATACTTAATATTGCAGATGTACTCAGTGACCCATTTTTACTAAAGGTTAAAATGTTTACCAAGTACCAAGCCAAAGATCTCTAATGGCACCTCATACAAATGACCATATTAAAGGATGCAGCTAATATTACAATCAAGATCCATCTCTGATGCTTCTGAAAGGTCATACTACACTTCATGAAAACTAAAGCAAACAGAACAGGCAATTTAATACTGACTTAGATTCTACAGCAGACTGCTGAACTGGGACCATTAGACTTTTCATCCCACCATCCAATTGGGTTCTTCACTACAAATGTCATCCCTTAAACCCAATACCAAGAAGTGAAAAATTGTTTGGTTTCAATGTACACAGAAACCCGAAACTGATTTTAAGCTATGATAATGTAATCAAACTAAGCCACTAACAATTGCAAAGTCTAATACAAAACCATAAAATTCATGTTCCACAATCAGAATACTGACCAATACATCTAACAGGTCAAGTGGTAACAGAAGAACTCATTTGCTCCTACAAAGGAAATCAGATGGGACAAAAAGCTACGGTGCATGATTCTGGAACAGAGGCACAGATCACACGATGTTCAGTGCATAGAAGCCAATGGCTCCCAGGTCATCCAAAAGAGGGGAAGCCACCTGCCAATCGAGTGTGATAGACTCACTGGTCCAGGATCATTAATACAGGAGAACTGGAATTTATGAAATTAAGCTTGATTTGGAGAGGATGTAATTACAGGGTTTGATATCCAACATAGGTCTTTCGTCGACCAATCACGTATGCAATCACTACAACAAGAATTAAGCCAGCCAGAGCTGCACCAACAATGATTGGGATTAAGAGGCTGGTGTCATCCACTGAGCATTCATGGGCTGCAGGCAGAGAGAAGACGAATGAACAAAATGCAACTGCCAGGTCATAATCAGTTATGGAAATCCAGATTTTAAATGTACAAGTCGCATCAATCAGACTGAGCAACTTTGATGTAGAATGGCTTCAGGGGCACAACAGATCCAGAACTTACCTGTGCTGAAATGGTTGTTGGTGATGTTGAAGGGCTGGACCTGGAGCTGAAACGTATTTAAAATCAGGTGGTCTGTGATGTTGTAGCTTTGCTCCTTTTGGCACATGTAGGAGCTCCCAAGTGATGCTTCCCATAGAGATAGGTTACTACTGGTAGCACTGAAGAGAGAACCTGTACAAGATGCAAGATAATTTAACTTGTAGAAAACCTTCTAAACCAACCAGAGAAGAACTAGTCACTTACCACTTCCAGTATCCACAGTCAAATTTAAAGCACTCAGGTGGAACTTGCTCATTTGCTGAAAAGGGGGGGGGGAAGGATTTACTTTAAAGCAACATGCAAATCTTTCAAATAAGTAAGGTTTGCTCCATTTATACCAAAAACAAAAAGTAATCAAAGCCATATAGGAATAGACAAAATCTAAACATTACAAATGCAATAAATCACTTGTTTGTGCTGGAACAGGCTTAGATACTCACATTGGCAAAAACAAACTGGACTGTAATTTTGTCTGACTCAAGAATGAGTACTGAGTCACTGCCATTCCATCCACATGTGCCACTGATTGTCGTAACATTAGGTTTTGGGTCCAGATTAACGGTCTGAAACTTGCCTTCCTGGTAAAGAACACACCATGAACTAAGTTCAACATTTCATTAACAACAAAGTGGGTGGGTGGCAGTGGGAAAACCTCAGACAAGTCTAATAAGAAATTCAAGCACCTACCACAGAACTGAAACTGAACTGCAGGCCCATCCTTGCCATCAGACAGACAGAGGAGTTAGGATCAGCCCTGATGGCATAATCACCAACAGTGGGGCTTGGAGGTGGAGGAACAGTGGTAGGGGGAGGGGTGGGGGCAATGGTTGTGGCATTTGTTGGTCCAACAGTTGTGGCATTGGTGGGCAGTGGGGTCGTGGCATTTGTTGGTCCGACAGTTGTGGCATTGGTGGGCAGTGGGGTTGTGGCATTGGTTGGTCCGACTGTTTCACTGGTAGAGAGAGCAGTTGTTGTAGTTTGCGTTTCAGCTGTTGTATCAGTCGCTAATACAACTATAGTACCACTGGTTGACATCGATTTCGTTGAAAGGTCTGCTGCAGTGGTTAGTCCAGTTTCTTCAGTTGTAGAACTGGGCTGTTGAGTAGATTGTGCCACTGTTGCACCAGTTTCTGAAACTGGAAGATAATTCATAGAAGTTGAAACATGTGGCTCAGAGGTGGTTGCAGTGTAAGCGTTGGTAGAATCTGTTGCATTTAATGTCTGAGCACTGGTTTCATCCAAAGATGACTGGCCAGTGGGAAGAGCAAAACTCTGAGTCATCAAGCGTGCATTACCATGTCCAATACCTACAAAAGAACAATGTTAGTAACAGGATTCCAGAAAAGAGTAAATCTGAGGGCTTTCAAAAAGTTGGGTTACTTTCCCAGCCAACCCAGCTGGTGCCAATATTCAGGCTTCCTAGAGTCCCTGATAAGCCAAATCAGCTGCTCTAGATTGGCACAAAAGAATGGTCCCATGTCTTGGCACATCTGATTTGGGTCACCAGTAAACATCTGGTCTCACAATGATTAAGCCTAATCAAATTGTGACTTGGCCAGCATTCTCAGAAAGCAATCTCTGCCCAAGAGCAGCTAAGATTTCCAATTTTTGAAAATGTGATTTGCACTTTCAACACTTCATTCAACCAATTAACCTTTGCATCATTTACAACACCAGGTCATGGTAACCACCAATAACACCAGACTGGAAAACAAGGTTAATATAATGCTATAGTATCCAATCATAAGGCCAATAAAGATGCTAGTGCTGTCATTACTTTTGCAAGACACTTCATGTAATGATTATCTGGACCATGTATCACATGGTAAGGAGGAAAACAGATCCCATGATCGTTTACAGCCAATAGTAATGATCACATATGATCACCTGCTCACATTTCACTATACAATTATATCAAACGTGGCTTGATTGGCAAGCGATTCTTGCTTAAACATTTAATACAGTCAGAAGATGCCACCAATGGACCTAATGTTCATGTGCTTTTGCTGAAACTACACGGCAAACGCGGTAGCGAATAAAACTGTCCGGCTTAAAGCATTATAACCTTTAAAAGTAGCGCGTAACTTGAAAATGAAACTAGTTTGCGTATCTGAAAACGACGGGAAACTGGCAATGGCGTGGGAAAAACTAATACTACCAAGTCGGTTAAATAGTCAAGGCGTCAATTGCGAACCAAGAACGCATACTACCGTACTAAAAACGTATGTGCGTTTACTATATAACCAGTCATAGAGTTAACATTTCCTTACTATTTTCTATGTAGCTAGTACGCAGTTGGGAAAGTAACCAGTTGGAACAGACCCAACTAACATGGGCCTTAAACGTTGAATAAACGTGTTAAAATGGCGTCCCAAAGCAAAAGCTTTGCAGACTCACCACAGAAGAGCAGGAAGAGTGTGAGGCAGCAGACGGAGAGCAGCATGGTGCCGGAAGGTTCAGCACTCCACTGAGAACGAAGCTGGACTCCGGGCTGGACACAGCGTCGAAGAAAGCAAACGAGCTAAAGTGGTGCACCTGCTGCTGTATAAATGCCCCTTCAACCGCTCAGCTGATCACAAATCACATGACACACCGAGCTAATGTTGCCATGTTTCTAAGGATCCCTCATAAACGGGGACTTAAATACGTTATCAAAATACGTAATAATACGTACACGTATTATATAATGTATACGAACAAATATCGTATAATGTGACATTCTGTGAACATGAACTGACATTGTGATTATGTAAAAAAAGAATGTTATCTAAGGAGTTCTAGATAGCCCATATTCAGCCACTAAGCAGTCCACCATAGATTTACAAAGAGTTGCCAGTTAATCCATTTCTACACCCATTTAATCAGCTACACCTATAATTTCCATACAGGTGCACTTATTTGCACTTATTATTGTCTTTTACGGTAGTTCACCTGACAGAAAATGCACCCCCTATTAATCACTACATTCCATTCATTATATTTATATAGGTAACACACACTGATCCCAAATACTGTTGTATATTACCAAAATATAATTATGTGAACAGAAAGTTTATAATTTATACACATTTCTTCCTAGCTCTTTTTACGCAAAGTCTAAAGAAATTAAACCACAACACCAGCAGTTCATCACAGATTGACATGAATGTGGAAGGAAACAGGAGTACTCAGAGGAAACCCCAAGGAACTCAAAGAAAGAACATGTAAGGTCCACACAGGCAAGGATGGACATTCTAAATTGTGTCAGATATGATCGAAGTGTTTGAGCTCTGTAATATGTAATAATCTAAAATAATTATACACTGTTTCAGTAGTTTATTTTAATGTAGAAAATGATTTAATTGCTCTGAGTTTGTATATATATGGTATGGAATTAACCGTACAGTCGCAACCGACCATCGATCGATGGATTATCGATCTCCTCACATTTCTGTCCTTCATCGATGTGATCCATGAAGTATTTCGGCAGGATAGTGGAGTAGTTTGCCATTGCTTTCTTCACCCCTCTCCACCCCTGGGTATAAATGCCTTTTTGATCCCAGAGGTCAGAAAAGAAGGACCAGACATTTTTGACCTGAAAGAGAAGGCAACAGTAACTTAGAAAAATAATTTGTTAAAACTTAAGTTCAATTCAGTAGACCACCTTGGGAATGAGGATGGAATGGCTGATTTGCGTCCTGGTTTAACAGAAAATAAAAGCCTTACTTAAAACAAGAGATGGAATTTGAATGGGGTGGGCAAACTTTTAAACAAGACAAAAAACATTTAAGATTCAAAGATACCTACCGGTAATACACACACTTAAGGTTATAGGTTATAAAGTGGCAGGTTAAATAAATAGCACTTATATATATTTAAATATATATATAAACAAATCTGGGCGCAAGGGCACTAAGGCCAATTTAGAGACTCCAATTAACCTAACATCCTTGTCTTTGGACTGTGGGAGGAAACCAGAGTACCCGGAGTAAACCCACACAGACACGGGGAGGACATGCAGACTCCATACAGAAAGGAGCCAGGCCGCTCCACCCTGGAATTAAACCTGGGACCTTCTTGTTGTGAGGCAGCGGTGCTACTGGAGATATTTTTATATACAGTGCATCCGGAAAGTATTCACAACGCTTTACTTTTTCCACATTTTGTTACGTTACAGACGTATTCCAAATTGTATTAAATTAATCTAAAAAAATAAAATAAAATTCTACACAAAATACCCCATTATGACCATGTGAAAAAAGTTTTTTTGAGAGTTCTGAATTTTTTTTTTTAATAAAAAACTAAGAAATCACATTTACGTAAGTATTCACAGCCTTCGCCATGAAGCTCAAAATTGAGCTCAGGTGCA
>JAVSBV010000138.1:1296825-1312256 GCA_033117975.1 Parotocinclus spilosoma | reverse complement strand
ATCTAACATAAGAAGGCCGTTGGCTTGGGCTTCATAAGTTTTTTATTCATAACAAAATATGGGATGTTATTTTAAAAATAATGCACAGATGTTACGCAGTTTAATTTAATTTAATTAACGCAGTTGTTTTATTTCTATTTCTGACACCTGTAGCTTTCATAAAAACTCCATGGAATAAATTAATCACTTATTTTTGTGTTGTGTTTAGTCATTCTTCGTTCTGGTAGATATACTGTGGAACCTAAAAAATTAAATAAAAATTGGCATCCTTTTTTAAATTCAACACTTTTTTAATAATGCTCTGTTCCGAATTCTTTCTTATTAACCTTTTTATAATACTAGCAAATATTACATTCATAAAACTAAATATTCTAACAAACGACCACCCTTTATCTCTTTTATAAATTCAGACCTTAAATGTTTTAGATCGTTGATGGTTTTGAAATTTAGAAAATTGATTTATATATATATATATATATATATATATATATATATAAACCTTTCTGGTCAACGTCCAGTCCGCTCACCTTTAAAAACGAGCGCCCCCTGGTGACAAAGTCACACAATTCAGCACCTTGAAAAAGAAGAAGCGGGTATGCTATGCTAACAAGCTAAGCTAACAAGCTAACCCCAACCGCTTAAAGTACTTCCGGTAGGTCAACGGATTGCCCCGCAAAGTTTATCCTAAGTATGCTCCCTTGTAGTCAGCTTTTATTATATAGTATCACGACTTTGAAAGCAAAAATACACCGTAGCTAAACGAATACAGACTGTAACAAGGGCCGTCTGTAGGAGGAGACCGATTTTATGTACTTGAAGAACAGCACGAGTGTCCAAGAGGAAGCAATAATCAACCATCTTTCCTCTAGCAGCAATAACAAGAAGAGAGGGGCTGCAAGTGGAGCTGCACTTCTCAATTTGTTGTGTTTCAGGCTAAACCCAGACACAATCAGACGCAGTGGCTTTGCCCCCCCACAAACCAAGAGCCAGAGGAACACGCAGACCCCTGTACCGGCACACAGGAGCGTGGCGCTTAGCACATCACCTCTTTGATTTTTTTTAGATTTCATTTTTCATGTTTCCAACAGGTTTAGCTTCCCCTAATCCCTCAGCGCCAAGCCAAGAGGCCAGAGCGGCAGCTTCGGATGTGAACAGCGACAGCAGTTTGCCGTCTTCTCGAAAGAGGAAGGTTCTCAGCTCGAACAGGGAGAGCACTGATTCTCTGTCTGCGTCTCCCCGATCCCCCAAAGCCGCCTGCAACTCGTCCGCCTCCTGCTCCTCCACTGGCCAGCACATCCAGAAGAAGCTCAGGTTCGAGCTGGAGTGTGCAGGACTGGATGTGAAGATGGCCGAGGAATCTCCAACAGCATCGTGCTCCAAGACTAAAAGCGTCTTTTTCTCCGGCCACGCAAACGGACTCACCAAAACGGCCGGATCGGCCACATTCGCCAACAGCAAACCTGGAGCCGCCAAGAAACTTGTGATCAAGAATTTCAAGGGTAAGTCAAGCGAAACTACTCAGTACACTTCTTCTATCCTCTGTCTGTCCATTCATGGTGGTGGTGATGATGATGGAAGATGACACTGAATACAGATTTGGTACTGTGGTGCTGGAAACAGTATACAGTTATTTGCACATTGCTTTAAGTACTTTGTCCAACATCTTTTGCTCACACACGAGCACTGAATCGTCCCATGTCCTGACCTACTCAGGGTGTATAGGCCCTTTTTAGATCACCTACAGGTTTGGAGTGACCTGTAGATTCTGTAAAGACTGGGCCATTTTGTCTGGAGTTAGACTTTTTTGGACCACCATCCTGCACGAAGATTCTATTATCAGGACCTTGCCCTGGTGTTTCATGGAATCTATGACGAAATGTTCCTTAACAAAGCTAACTTTTAGAGAAAACGCAGTATAACATTTATGTAATTCTTCACACTTAATAGTGTTACTTTTATGACAATCTTTCAAGCCAACTTTATATTTTGTTATCATATATATTATTTACAAATTTCCAATTTAGGGGATTCCAATTTAGCAAATTTTATTTGCTGACAGAACCCAGTTCAATTTACAGTGGTATCCAGTGTACACCAGGTACTAATGGTTAAATAAAAGACAGTGTTGTGTTGCCTTATTGTAGATTTGCAGACTTTGTGACCTTTTCAGATAGCTCGGTTGAACTGCGCTTTCCCAGTTGACAGTGCCGTTAATGTGTGCGTAGTGATTTGAAACATTTGTGCCAAAGTTCTTCTGGATTATTCCAGTAAAGCTTATTCTAAGCAGTGGTCCTTCATGGCAAGTACCTGGCTTACAACCCCAAAACTGCTTAGATTTCACCGTCAACATACACCAATCAGCTGAAACATCAAATAGCATAGCAATGTTTAGGTGGGGTGTTACTTGTCAAATGAATGCCTAGAACCCAGGTGTCCTAGCACAGTGTTACCCAGAACAGCTCGTGTACTTCCTATAGTCCATCCTACAGCCATCACGTCCCCAGGTAAATGGTGTGCACATATCCACCAGACTCATCGGTCGGTCCAAATTTTGTCACGGTTCAGTTCTGACACTGGCATACCCATTATAAGTACTTTCTATGGCGGATAGGGGCCTTGATGTAATGTGCACGGTTATTGCCAAGTCTGTGAAATCTCAAGCCACTGAGGGGAGATACTTGCATGTGCACATTAAATGCAGGAGGGTCGCATTAGGGAGGGCATCCGGATCGGGACGGTCTGCTGTGGTGATTCCTAAATGAAGTAGTCTATAGAAGAGGAAGTAGTAAGAACCATTACTAGATACAGGATTTTGTATCTTTATAAAATGATTAGTAGTGTTGTCTTGGTGACCTTTTCTCATATTTTAACCCATAAGAACCCACAGTGACTTGTGCATCACATGTATTGATGTGACCTTGAATAACACGTCCTGACCATCATCTCAGATGATCCATTCACAGCACTATAAGCAAAACCTTGGTTCCTATGGGAAAGATTTATATTATATATGATTTTTACAATCTTGTAAATTGGGCTGTTATGGGTTAATTTGGGGGTAATGCCATAAATGTTTAGGAATGGATTATAAACTGGCTGATAATTATCCATTCAAATATGTGTATGTATGGTGCACGTGTTTACTTGTATGTTTTTACATTTTAACAGAAAAACCAAAATTGCCAGAAAACTACATACATGAAACATGGCAGAAACTGAAGGAGGCGGTTGAGGCCATACAGAATAGCACTTCAATAAAGTACAATTTGGAGGAACTCTATCAGGTGGCAAAGTGCTATATTAGTCATTATTCCCTTAATGTAATTAATTATTTGACTTCTCTGCCTTCTGTAAAGACTAAAATCTATTTTTTATGTTTTCAGGCTGTTGAGAATTTGTGCTCACATAAGATATCTCCCAAGTTGTATAAGCAGCTCAGAGCAGTATGCGAAGACCATATCAAAGCACAAATCGATCAGTTTCGAGAATATCCTTTTCCGCATGTTTAGCATCTGCTGATCTAGTTTGGTATGTTATCTGAGAAAGCATTATGCTTGCAAGCATGTTACAAAAGTTTTAAAAGTCTATGAAACAAGCTCTGACATAAACTCAGACAGAGAGAGAAATATTTATCTCTGGTATGAACTTGTGCTATTGTGCATGGATGTTGGAGCTGTAGGACTACTTTTCCTTTGATTAAAGGGGTATTTTCTTAACTGTCCTGCTACGGATTCCCTGGACAGTGTGCTGTTCTTGAAGAAGATAGATAAATGTTGGCAGGATCACTGCAGACAGATGGTAAGAGAACCTTCTATAAACTGTAGTTTTGTAATTTTCATGATTCTCCTGTAAATATTTCAAAAGTCTCGTGTGTTAAAGTGTAGCACTGTGAGAATTATGTCCAATGTGTTTTCTTTATTCAGTAATGAGACCCAGTCCTGGGTCTTACTTAATAAGACATTTTTAGTAAGATTTAAAAAAAACTGAATTGTGTTCAGAAGTATTCATTTTGAATTTTAGTTAATTGTTTAACATAGTTTTTTTGCTGATTGTATTTAGTGTGACGTCCCCTTACACTTGCATCTTGGAATTGGGGATGCTAAGTTGCTCCTTCTGCAGTCTTGTAGGAATGATTGATCAGGAATGGTATTTTGAAAAAAAAAAGAAAAGCTAAGAAAGCACTTTTTCCAAAGGGCAATAAGGTCAAATCAAATGGCTTAGATGTTCTAAAGCTCACAACGATTGTTGAAATGTTGAAATTGATGAAAGTAATTAATTCAAGCCAGATGTTGACAGTATGTTTTACATATACAGTGGAAACTCTGGGCAGCTCGGTGGCTCACAATAAAAAGGTCCTGGGTCCTCCCCGTGTCTGCGTGGGTTTACTCCGGGTACTCCGGTTTCCTCCCACAGTCCAGAGACATGCACGTTGGGTTAATTGATTCCTCCAAATTGGCGTGTGTGTGTGTGTGTGTGTGTGTGTGTGTGTGTGTGTGAGTAAGTGAGTGACTAGTTGAGATGAACTTGTGTATGGATATAACCTTGTGTGTGTGTGGTGTTGCTTACATGGCCACTGATGCCGATAGCGACGTTAAGAAGCCAAAGAAATACAGTTATTGAAACTCTGTTATTGTCATTAGTCTGTTTGAAAGTGCAGCCATAACTGAAGCCACATTTCCCATGAGAAACAATGTAAATCCAATTGATCCGTTACAGACACTCCAAAATATTAACAAAATACTAGCACAAAAAGCACTGGAAATGGGACATAACTGGGACAAATTCAGTCAAAAAAAGTAAGCGATAACATAATTGTATGACAACTGGGTAAACAATAACGGAGATTACACTGTATGATGATTATAACATCACAATAAAACCGCAAGCCTAAGGCTTTTGTACAGAAATGTACAAACATGCAAATACATTTAGATGTTTATTACAACTAAGATTTACAACAGCTGTACCTTAAATGATTTTCCCTCAGTCATTATAGCATTAATTGTACCACTAATTAAAATAAGTATCTCTTTAACATGGTGTATTGCTTATATGCTTTACAGAAATGTTCCTTTAATTGAATTACACTTGCTTATGCCTCTCTCTCTTTTCCATTTTGCTTTACTAGATAATGGTTAGGAGTATATTTTTGTTTCTGGATCGCACATATGTTTTACAAAACTCAATGCTGCCGTCTATCTGGTATGTATCCAATTGAACTTGAAATACTTGCAGATTAACTTGACTTTTTAGACACTTCTTTTTTTTTAGTTATTTGCAAATGTTCCTTTTTTTTTAATATCCAGGGACATGGGACTGGAGTTGTTTCGTTTCTACATCATTAGTGATTTGAAAGTACAGAGTAAGACCATTGATGGCATCCTGCTTCTTATAGAGAGAGAACGCAGTGGGGAGGCCATAGACCGCTCTCTCCTGAGGAGCCTACTGAGCATGCTATCTGATTTACAGGTATTACTAATCATCAGTGTCATGTCATGATACCTGTCTAATTGCTTTATGGGCTAGCTGTCCAGGCATTACCAGAACCTAGGTGTAGAGCAAAGCCCTTATTTAGTAAACTCACTGTACAGTCTATTAGACCTTACAGCAAGTAATAGTCTCTGTTGAGAAAACGTTCCATATGTCAGTATATACACTGAATATCCAGCATTAAAACCACATGCATTATGTTGTGTAAGAACCCCTTTGAGCCACCAAATCAGAGACTTTCTGAAGGTCTCACATGGCTATGAAGGTGTTCTATTTGTCCAGCACATGGCATTGATGCTTAAACAACTAGAAATGCTTTGTCTTGTTCCTCAAGCCATTCCTGAACAATTCTAGGAGTGTGGCAGGATGCACTGTTCTACTGAAAGTGGCCACTGTCATTAGATTATACCCTTGTCATGAATTGATCTACTTGCTCTGCACCGATAAGCTATCTGGACAAAAAGTTAGTCACTCGGGTTGATTGGGCTACAGGGTTTTACGGATTGGGCAGTAAAAAGAAAACTTACTACATTGTAGAACCTGATACCCATTGTTCGCTAATTCTTCTCATGATTTGCCCTAAAATGCGATTCGATTATGGTTACCATAATTTGTTTGCTAAATAAATTATTCTGAAATAATAAATTTAATTAAATTTGACAGATTTATCAAGATTCATTTGAGCAACGCTTTCTTGAAGAGACTAATCGACTGTATGCTGCAGAAGGCCAGAGACTCATGCAAGAAAGAGAGGCGAGTTATATATTTCCATGTTAATTTTTAATGTTGTTATAGTTGTTATAGCTGTTAGTTCTTTTCACTTGCATACAAAATCGTAACTGTAAATGCTGGCTTTTTCCCCCTGAAGGTTCCAGAGTATCTCCATCATGTGAACAAACGTTTGGAGGAGGAGGCTGATAGAGTCATAACATATTTGGACCAGAGCACACAGTAAGCATGATTAAATTGAATGTGTTTAAGGATCCAAGGCAGTGAAAGGTTTTACTGGCACATCGATCCAGACTTTTTCCCCAGGTCTGAATGACTGTTTCCTTGAAGAAGTCTTATATTGCATGTTATGCAGGGTAGTGAAAGTTTTTATATTCATAAAACATAAACACCAGTTCTACATTGATGGACTGTGGTGGGGCTAGTTGTTAAAGTACTGGACTATAGACCACAAGGTCCAGCATTCAAATACCACCTCTGCCAAGCTACCACAGTTGGGTCTGGAAGCAAGGCTCTTAACCCACAATTGGTTGGATTGTAAGACTGTATGAATTGTAAGTCTTTCTGGCTAAGGGCATCTGCTAAATGATGTAAAACCAATTCTATAAATTCTTCTACCACATAAAATATATGAATAGTTCATATCTCAGTTTGGAACTTGATGGTTTATAATATACTGTCTTAAATATTCATAGTGCAAAAATGGAAAGGCTTCATAGGAGATTGGTGTGACCTGGCAATAGATGGAATGCAGCCACCTTCCTAGCTTGCACCTCACCCTGGGAATTTTCAATACTACACTGACTGTGTATCACACTGGGCCAAAACAGGATCAATCCAAACTCATGCTGGGCATGGTTGTGTCACTAGTCCTACAGATGCACTTTCATGCACCCACACTCTAAAGGTGTTCTGTTTATTCCAGTGACTGGAAAAGCCAATAAAGAACATTTTTTTTCATGTTTATGAAACCAGGCTGCGGTAACATTTGCGTAGTGACATGTTGCATTATCTGGCATTAGAGGATGGCTAAATTGTGGCCATGGACTGATACACATCAGTAACTTCAGTATTCAAACAGGCTGTGACATTGGTATAAATAGGCTGTGCCAAGAAAAAAAAACATTGTTAAAGTGTATAAAGTGATCAGTGAGTATATAAAGTACTCTCACTGTAATGTTTTTATACTCTGTTTTGCGACATTACAAAAATCCCTGCCTTATTAGCAGACTGCTAGTTTTCCTAACAATCTGAAAGCATAATTGTCTAAGTGAGGAGAATGGTAGTCCACTGTTAATCAGAGTGACTTTAGCCAACGTTGAGCTTTTGTGGACTTGCATATACAAAATAGGGACAGTTAATGCCCTCATATAGGCATGTTAAACTGCTATGGACTTGCCTTTGCTGAAGTAAAAAAATATGTGATGACTGGTTTCATGTGTCATGTGATTGAAGTGCCATAGACTGTAAGAGGGCTAAAATTTAAAAACTATTAGCAACTCCTGGGGGTGTCTAGCAATATATTGTGACACAATGCTTTGCGATTCAAAAAAATGTATTATACTCATGTTCTCTTTATCACCTTTAATGCAGTTGCTTTTTGAGCACCAGAGGGCGCAGTCATACCTGATATATGGCATGTCATCTGTTCTACAATGGAGAGTGGAGATATTTAGTATTGAGGATGTTTAAAGGTTGAGCTTAACACAGTGATTTGAATTTAAGATGGTGCTTAGTTATTTATAAACCGCTCACAATCATTGTGATTTTTTTAATAATGTTTTTATTCCAGTGTATTTCTAGTTATACATGTCAAATTAAAAAATCGTTTTGCTTAAAAACTTTTAAAAGTAAATGTGCATTGTTTCACTCCAGAAGGAAACCGGAATGTCCGTTATCGAACGTAAATTCGGTACTTGTGGAAAAATTGATTTTCTTATCATGAATCAAATCAAATAGTGAGTATAAGCATATAATTATGCTCCTAGTTACTCTATTTGTAATGTCTCGTAGAAAACCACTCATTGCCACTGTGGAAAAACAACTCCTGGGAGAACACCTGACAGCAACACTTCAGAAAGGTATTAGTCTGATTAATTGACATATCATTTTCACGGTTGGCTGCTGTTTTAATTGTTTCTAAGTTCAGCATCACCCTTTCTTGGTGGTTGGGAAATTGATGTACTGCACTGATATTTTTCCTGTGTGTTCTTTTAGGTTTAAATCACTTGTTGGATGAGAACCGTATCCATGACTTGTCTCTGTTGTATCAGCTGTTCAGTCGGGTTCGAGGTGGTGTGCAGGCACTCTTACAGCACTGGATCGAATATATCAAGGTAAATGGAAGAGCTAAAGAGGATGACCTAAAACGTTCTTTTACACAGTTTGTTGTTGACTTAATCCAGTAACATTACTACTTATTAACTAGTCTTGTATAAAAAGGCCAACATCCAAAAAAGTTTTACAAATCAGTGTACAATCATTGTTCTTACTCCTTACTTATATATTTTATGCATAATATTCATTAGATATTCACATGACTTTAGCCAACAATATGATTCCAAAGCAAACGACCACAGGTGCATGGAGGGCTTTGTTTAATTGATCAGATCATGCACATGGAGCTGGGTGACCATGATGACTAAAATACTAAGTGACAAAACCTATGGTCTGTTATTTGCAAAAGAGGTTTGCAGATATTAAACTAATGTCTTAAAATATGGAAATGGAACCCTTCAGGCAATCCAGGGTGCTGTGCTTGTCCTAACAAGCTACTGTAAGCAGCTGTGGATCTGAAAATAAACGGAGTTGACCCGTATAAAGCAGGATCATATTATAAAAAAGTTTAGACATTGACTTAACTTTGTTTTATTTAGAAAATCAGTAAAACATCCATCATTTCACTAGAGGTACTCAAGACAAAAATCGGTCTACAGGTGATTTTGACTCTGATTCAGTCAATGCATGCCTCCTTTGTGATATGTTTTGCTGGAAGTATACTACTTCCAATACTAATATACTACTTTACAATATGGATACACAGTGTTGTCAAAAGGCATGTAGTAATAACATGCTAAAGTGTAGACTCTACCCATGTGATTTAATTGCTTTAAAAAATGTCAAACCTGAACTCTACCTGCTTGTGTTTATGTTTTATGCTGTTAATATTTTACAGGCCTTTGGTAGCACAATAGTCATAAATCCTGAAAAAGACAAAACAATGGTGCAGGAACTGTTGGACTTCAAGGATAAGGTGGATTCCATCATCGACATATGCTTCATGAAAAATGAAAAATTTGTAAATGCCATGAAAGAAGCTTTTGAGACGTTCATTAACAAGCGACCTAACAAACCTGCAGAGCTCATAGGTTTGTGTTGTTTAAATTCTTTTAGTATTCTTGACTTAATTAATTGGGGAATAGCGGTTAAGGGACTTGGGTTTGCACCAGAAGGTCCAGGGTTCAAATCCCACCCCTGCAAAGCTGCCATGGTTGGGTGTTTGAGCAAGACCCTTAACCCACAAATGCAGCCCATAAGATCAGGTGCAAGTTACTCTGTGTAAGGGTTTCTGCTAAATAACTAAATGTTAATCTTAATTGTGAGTGGAGTGGAACTACAGAGGCTAAGATAATGGACATTGGACAAGAAAGTCCAAAGAACTGGCAAGCTGCCACTGTTTGGCCCTTTGCTTCAATTATACATTGTAAGGAAGTAGTGTTTGTAAGTTCCTCTGCATGAGAACATCAGCAAAATAACTTAGTATATAACTTAATAATAATCATTTAAATTGACATTGACATCCTCGGGCACCTGTGTCTATGTATTTCAACTGACTATTGCTATTATATTTTTATTTATTTTATTATATTTTAGCCAAATATGTGGATTCCAAACTAAGGGCTGGAAATAAGGAAGCCACTGATGAAGAACTTGAGAAGATGCTAGACAAGATTATGATCATATTCAGGTTCATTTATGGTAAGGCCTTTGTTTTGTACTTCATTGTTTTTCCCCCAGTGAAAGCGGAGCGGACTTTAATGTAAAACATTTTTATTAATAGGCAAGGATGTCTTTGAAGCCTTTTACAAAAAAGACTTGGCAAAGAGGTTGCTGGTTGGAAAAAGTGCCTCCGTAGATGCTGAGAAGTCGATGCTTTCCAAGCTCAAACATGGTCAGTGTTGCTCAAATTTACTGCTGTGTGAAAACAACATAGATTTCTTAGTGGATCAGTGGTTCTCAGTGTATTCGGTAGATAAGAATTTCGAGCTTTCCCACTCTGTATTTTAATTCATGCACATTGCAAAACATCTTAAACAATATACAAAATAAGTGAAAAATCACCTCTACAGTGGAATTATTACAAATGACACACATTGTCTTATATTTTGACTGTGGAACAGAATTAATTCGCTCTGCACTGCCCTTGCAGTAGTACCACTTTGAGAACCACTGTCTTAGACAAAGCACTATCTTTCATTGTTTTAATATTAGTCTTCTTAGTATTCTTAGTATTCTTCTTAGTAATTAGTTCATTCTTAGTAGAATGACTATTGATTTTTGTTTTTTAGAGTGTGGTGCAGCATTTACTAGCAAATTGGAAGGAATGTTTAAGGACATGGAGCTGTCAAAAGACATCATGGTGCAATTCAAACAGGTAACATTTTCTTTTTTTCCAGTAAAATATACTGAACCATGTATGAGTGACTGAACTTGTATACCTTTTTATTTTTAAATATTTTCTCTCTTGATTGCTGACATCAGTACATGCAGTGCCAAAATATTCCTGGTAACATTGAGCTGACGGTGAACATTCTCACGATGGGTTACTGGCCAACGTACGTTCCAATGGAAGTACATCTGCCTCCTGAGGTTTGTTGAGTTAATTCTTTCATCTGTTTGATCAGAGATAAGTGGCCTATTAGCTACTAGTGACGGAGTCATTCCCGGATGTCTTGTCCCCTACTGATTTACACTTAAGCACTTGCACCGAGACAAGCTTTTGTGAGTAGTCGCAGTTATAAACGCTGCTATATTATATATATTATATAACTGCCGCTCCCATGATAAAGGCCCACTGATGCTGTCATGGCATAAAGAACAAAACAAACACGCGTTTCTTTTATCATATGGACATTGCAATAAATGGAGTTTTTCATGTTGATCTTGTCTACCCATCCAGATGGTGAGACTACAAGAAATCTTTAAGACATTTTATCTTGGAAAGCACAGTGGGAGGAAACTACAGTGGCAGTCAACATTAGGACATTGTGTATTGAAAGCAGAATTCAAAGAGGTATGACATTAATCTTTATTTGAATTGTTGACTGATGAAAAGTAGTAATTACACCCAAAATGTTTATTTATGAGTTTATCAGTTATTATTATGTAATTAGATGTACAATCCCTTTCATAATTATTGCCACCTCTTTAATGTGAATACAAAGGGTTCTGAGAAATTCTCATTTTGGTGAACTAGCATAATCTCACAGTGAAAAAGAGAAAATCCAACTTTCAACAAGTTGATTTGGTGAAAGAAAACAAATCAACCATCAAGGAATAATTGTTTTTATCAAAACCACATGTACCACAATTATTGGTATTTCTGTGTTTAATACTCTGTTCCACTGCTCTTTGCCAATCAAGCCTTAACCTTCCAATACATCTGTTGGCATTAAGGTGGCATTTAATAGTAGTGTTGGACAACTGATGACCCCCGATGGTGCCGTTTTTATTTTTAACTGTCCAATAGCAGTCATTGTGGATTTTTATAGTTTAAAACTTTAGTATATAAAAATGGATCATAATCAAAATAAACTTTTATCTTTTACACTTTTTATTCTTAGACTAAATTTACTTAAAACACTGATTAGTTCAGTTTGAGATTAAGCCAACACTTTTTTACTCTAGCGTTACTGCTCTACAGGGAGTGAACTATTTTGCCACTGTGCAGCTCAAGTGTAGTACACTGTAGTGAACCTCACTAACCAAAAATGGATTTAAATATCAAAGACTTTTTCACAAAGCGCACATGTACACAAAAGGCTTTTTTTCTTCAAGTAATCCAGTTCCTGATAATATCCAGCAACTTGAAGAAGAGAGGACTAACATTCCACAGGCCACAATCAACAATCTGATCAAATCTATCAAATCAAGGAGATGTGTTGCAAATTGTGCCCCCCCCCCAATACATTAAAAGTAAACAGCACATTTTGGAGTGGGCTTTTATTGTGACCAGCTATAATATATAAGTTACACCTGTGTAATAATAATGCTGTCTAATGAACATCTTGATATGCCACACCTGTGCACACTAACATAGCTAGACACCTTTGTGAACAATATTTGAAAGAAAAAGGACTTTAGTGTACATAGAAAAAGTCTTAGATCTTGGTTGCGTTTACTTTTGTTCAGTTTACATTGTCTTGTATCTTATAACCTTCTCATAAAAGGTGGCACAGTCTCCAGCAGGTACCGCAGAATGCTGGAATAAGAGGCTTGCATTGCAATATATGCATTTGCGTCCATAAAAACTAAAAAAAAAGAGGCCTCCTTTGAACAGTGCTTCCAATCAATCAAGTTGTGTAACGTAAAAACAGTATGTACATATTACCATAATATTTGAGTACACTTCAAATAATGTGACCCCTAATTTGGACAAGAAGTGATTTATTGTATATGTCGTTGCAACACCGCTTACCAGAGTTAAATGTGCTGGTTTCTCATAGGCTTGTTTCACTTTTTCTGCTCACTTCTGATTTACCTGCACTCATTCTTAAATGTCTGCTTGAGTTCCTATACAACAGGAGACCTTTCACATGAAAGACAGCTCCTCATTCAATGTGCATGTGAGAGAAGGAGAGGGAGCACAAGGTTAGGAGGGGCTGAGTGAATGAGTGCATTGCATTCAGATTTACAGAAACAAATTTCAATACTGGTTCATTACAATGTCCTATATAGCATTTGCTGACCATTATTAAGTATGTGGTGTTTAGACAAACATCTGCATTACGAGCAATATGAATATAACTTTGTAAGCCTAAGTGCACTTTTGGTAATGGAAAATGTAAGTAAACTGGAATGGCAATTGTAGTAACTGAACCAACGTTTGGCCATTGATCTGCTATGCATAAAAACCTCTGATTTTCAGTTGTCATATTGTAGATAAATTTAATGTGATTACTCTGTAAAACAATGTGATCCTATTTCTGTCTAAAGGGAAAGAAAGAGCTTCAAGTGTCCCTGTTCCAGACATTAGTACTGCTCATGTTTAATGAAGGAGAAGAATTTTCCTTGGAGGAGATCAAAGTGGCAACAGGAATCGGTGGGTGTGATTTCACCCCCCCACACACAAAAAAACAAATGTTGGTGCTTGTTGTAACTCAAATAGTGCATATTTCCTTCAACAGTACAGTAGAATGATGTTTACCAGTTGCAGAACGGGTCATACCAGAATCACACAAAAACACCTGCTGAAGGGAGAGACTTCCTCCTATACTATTTGACTATAAGGCCAAGTTCTGAAAAATATAACTTCACAGAATAGCCAAAATTAATTTATATAAACACATATAAGACACAGAATTGAGTATTGTAGTTTGATAAAAGAGACTATCATAGAAATTTGATTAGCATCTATACTTAAGGTTACGGTACTGGTAAGCAAATAGAAAGAATATTTTAGGATATGAGATGATTCTTTCATGAGAATGGCTGTAACGAGACTTAAAACATGCAACTAAGTAACCACGTTTTCTTTGACAAATACTGAATGGTGTTCTGTCTTTTTGCTCCAGGGAACTACAGCCAGCCACAGTGTTATGTGTTTTGTGCACCCATTTTGTACATCAGAGGGCAAGAAAAGCTTCTTTAAAAATTTATATATATATATATATATATATATATAATATAATTTTTTTTTTTTTTTTTAAAGAAACTTCTTGCGCTAACTGCATATATATTAGCACCTAAATTTGAATATTTGCACAAATTATTTTGTTTCATGATGCATCCTGGACAACGTCTTCATGGGTTGCTCTGGTTCCTATGGTTCCATCTCAGTGCTGGCATACGGTCACTGTTGCTATGATGGGAGATGCATCTTGCACTGTGCCACTTGCTTTGCCTGCTTTTGCTACTGTGTTGCTTGCTACTACCCAATGTAGTAGGTAGCTGAGACACTTTTATAGTGAATGAGCCACAGTGTCATTCCAGAATCGGTGTAGATTACAAAGTATATAAATCAATCTGATTGATTCATGTTTGCATGCTTTTCTGAATGGTTTTGGGAGTTAAACATCAAATCATATTCATTATTTACTAGATTAGCGTGTTAAGTTGGTACAGCCGTGTACACACACACACACACACACACACACACACACACACACACACACACACACACACACACACACACACACAATCCATCTCGATCCTGCATCATTTCTCACACATGGGTGTTTTGTAAAAGTAGAATTACATAATAACAGCAGCATCTATAGTATCTTACTAAAGTTGACCTTTTGCTAATCATTCTTGTTTCCAATGTGTACAGAGGACAGTGAGCTGAGGCGTACATTGCAGTCCCTGGCTTGTGGGAAGGCGAGAGTTCTCACCAAAACTCCAAAAAGCAAAGATGTGGAAGATGGAGACAAGTTTTCTTGCAATGATGATTTCAAGCACAAGCTCTTTAGGATTAAGATCAACCAGATCCAGATGAAAGAAACGGTATAAAACTATGTTCTGTGCCTGAGCCTAAATAGTATTACTTTGTCAGCAGTAACAACTTATAGTAACCATACTGGTATTTTGTTGTTTTTTGACTGTTTTTTGTATTACAGGTCGAGGAGCAAGCTAGCACTACAGAGCGAGTCTTCCAGGACAGGCAGTACCAGATTGATGCCGCCATTGTGCGCATTATGAAGATGAGAAAGACCTTGAGCCATAACCTGCTGGTGTCTGAGGTTTACAATCAACTCAAATTCCCAGTCAAGGTGAGGCTAAATATGTTTATTCCAGCTGAATCATACAATGTCTTGCCATGATCCTCTACCTGCCTGGCCTCTGTGAGAGTGCATGTGTGAGTGCGAGTGCGAGTGCGTGAGGAGTGAGTAAGGAGCGGAATGGGATTGTGTGTGCGTGAGGAGTGAGTAAGGAGCGGAATGGGATTGTGTGAGTGTGAGGAGTGAGTAAGGAGCGGAATGGGATTGTGTGAG
>JAVSBV010000138.1:1279262-1294003 GCA_033117975.1 Parotocinclus spilosoma | reverse complement strand
ACTTGCTGTCTTGGTCACAGATGCGCCAGCAAGACGTGCACCAACAACTTGTCCTCTTTTGAACTCTGGTATGTCACTCATAATGTTGTGTGCATTGCTAACCTTCACACTCTGCTTTTACTGGTGCAATGTGCAATTAATGAAGATTGCTGGTCCAATTTAGCCATGAAACCTTCCACACTAAAATGACAGGTGTTTCAATTTCATTGTCCAACCCCTGTAGTGTTTAATAACTTCATTAAGAAAAGAACATCTTACTGTGCAGGATTGCATGTTGATTGTCACAAGCTCTGGACAATGCTTCTGAAGGCACTTTAGTGCCGCATCATCCAGCTGTAAAAACACACACACACCAAAAATAAAAACCACACGCACGGTTAGTTACACTGTCAGAAATAGTTAGTTGGTTACACAACACAAGTTAGTACTGGGGAATATTGTAGTACATAGTACTACTAAATACTTAAACATGCTTACAACACTTTAAACTACAGTTTGTCAAAAGCATTGACATAAAATTCATTTTATAACAAAGTATTTAAAGAATAGGTTATTTTATTAATTTAATGAGGAATGTATTGAAAGTATAAATTGAAAAGCAAAAACAATAAATAAATAAATTTTAAAAATTAAAAATAATTTAAATAATTAAAAAAATATTATCGCTTGCCTGAGAAAATGCTAACTTTTCTGCTGTGCAATTCTATTTATTATTGAATGACCCATAAAAAGACAAAACAAGTCAGTCATTGTTGGTACTACAAGGTAGTACCTTTACTGAGCCAAAAAGCGTGAAAGCAAAAAAAAACATTGTTTATTAATCTTAAAATAAACGCCCTTTTTTTTTTTTACCAGAAACAGAAAGTTTTATAGTTAAATGTTTAGGCTTGCAATGTTATTTATTTGTACTGCATGACAGCAGATGCATTAAATTTTCATTATCTTTTAATTTAAAACAGCCAATGTCAAGTAATCACCATTTGGTATGATATCTCAGGTTCAGTTATATATTATTTGGATTATATGAATAGCTGAAATGCAAAAAACACAAAAGCAAATTAACAAATTGTTTTACAAAATTAGTCACTAAGACCCTGTGAACCCCCAAGAAAGTGAACTCTACACTTAGTGGAGTACAGTGGATTTGTGTACCTGTGTGCACCCTCTGATGAACAGAGCTTTAAGGCCAGTGCATCCACAACTGAGTGCCTCAATACCATCACGTGTGATCTGATCACACCAGGAAAGATTCAGATTCTCCAACATGCGACAGCCCTCACTGAAATGCAACATACAAACAGGAATTAAACAAAGACCAGACATTACAAATATTGCCACCAATAACACTTTATTTATACTAAACAAAGAAAATACGGCTCTTATATTGATATGCAGCGTTTTCCTTTTTCCTTTCCATTTAAATAAAAAAGCTCTATAATTGGTCCATATACATCCATTCACTTATTTCTAATAGCCTTATGCCATATTATGATATTTACCAAACTAGCAGCAATGTTCTTCTTAGAGAACCCTGCCATGCATGCCATTATTGTTCATTGTTCCGTTGATGGTGGACTCATAATAACCATTAACACTATCAACATCCAAACTCTATAGAGATGGATTTAGAAACCTTTTCAGTCTGACAAGATTTTCTTTTCTTTGTTTTGTTTTTATTTGTTATTATTTGTTCAATTCATGATGCCTTTGTACTTTGTTGTAGACTGACACACTTCCCCAAATGCTGATGTGACAATCTGAGGATACGACAGTCTATCACCCATAGCAGCGATAAAAGCTTAGCTCAGTGATAATATGCAGTAGGGAGATGGGAGAAATTCCACAAAGTCACTGAAGCTTCCCCTCAGCACAAGACACATGAAAGCCTGCATAGAGTTTGCCAAAATAACACATGAAAGACTCCCAGACTATGAGAAATAATATTCTCTGGTCTGATGAGATGAAGACGCCTTTTTGGCGTTAATTCTAAGCTGTATGTGTAGAGAAAACCAGGCACTGCTCATCACCTGCACTATACAATCCCAACAGTGAAACATGGTGGTGGCAGCATCATGCTATGGGGCTGTTTTTCAGCTGCAGGAACCGGACAACTGGTTGCAATTGAGGAAAAGATGAATGCGGCAAAGTACAGAAATATCCTGAAAGAAAACCTCTTCCAGAGTGCTCAGGACCTCAGACTGGGCCGAACGTTCACCTTCCAACAAGACAATGACCCAACAGTAACTCAAATTACCTCACATTGCCACACAATATTCTTGAATAACAACTTTGAATACAATTTCAAGACTAATCTTAGTATGACAGCAACCATACCTTGTTTATTTGAAGCTTTTTTTAAGCATTGTGACCAAGATTTGCATAAGAGCATCTCTGAATGCACAACATGTTGAACACTACAGATGAGATACAGCAGCAGAACACCACACTGGGTGCCGCGCCTATCAGCTAACAACATGCAACTGAGACTACAATTAACAATAGGCTCACCAGAATTGGACAAAAGAAGTTGGGAAAAATGTTGGCTGATTTGATTTAGGTCAATATTGACAGGACTGCGCTGTGCAGTTGCTGCATTTTTGTTGGCCGCATATCCATGATTGAATCAAGATATTGTTGTTCTGAAGGACATTTAAGGACAGTGAACTCACTGCCATTGACATAAACAACACGAAAGTATCAAACCTTTTGTATCAAATGTTTAGGCTTCTGCTGATGTAATGGTGTGAGGGATATTTTTCTTGACACACTTTGGACACATTAAAAACCAATAAAGCATCAACACCACAGCCCAGCATTGTTGCTGAACAAATCCACCACTTTATAATCACACTGTAGCTTTGATCGATGACAAATTACCATCTAGGACACCCAAGGAGGATGGGTCCTATTTGATTTTTGGTCCTCCCAAAGGTTTCTTCCTTGCAACCATTAGGGAGTTTACAATGCACCATTAAAAAAAAGCTATATAAATAAATGTGACTGGACTCGGAAAACTTCTAACCAGATACCATGCCATGGCACAAAGCTCAAATCATTGCAAACTGGTTTCTTGAACATGACACTGTTCAAGAGTTCACTGTTCTCAAATGGCCTCCAGAGTCACCAGATCTCAATCCAATACAAGCACCTTTGAAATCTAGTGAAACAGAAGATTTGCATTATGCATGTGCAGCCAGCAAATCTGCAGCAACTGTACAATGCCATGCTGTCAATATTGTCTATTATTAACACTCCCAGCACATTGTTGGGTCTATATAACAAAGAATGGTGGCAGTTCCAAAATGGGGTGTACCGTGAAACTACAAGGTGTACGTAGTAAAATCACTTCTTAGAGATTACTTTTAAAAAATAAATAAATAGAAGCAACTTAAATTTAGTGTCTTTAGTACTGGAGATAATAGCAAAGTTTAGCTTATACATGGTTTCAATAGTGATGTTAGGGGTTGCTTTAAACAGTTCTATTAATGGTACTAATGGGCCCAAAGTGTGCCAAAATAATATCCCATATACCATTAAACTAAACCAGTTGCTCCGGTTTCTGTCCACACCTGAACAATGCATACATTAGGTTCATTGGGTCACTTTAATTTGAATTGGAATGTGTTGAAAAATAACACCAAATATAACAAACAAACAGAGGTTCAGATTCACCAGACCAGGTAATATTTGCCAATCTTCTGTTGTGTATTTTTGGTGAGCCTCTTTGAATTGTAGCCTCAGTTTCCTGTTCTTAGCTTACAGAATTGGCCCTCTGTGTGGTCTTCTGCTGCCCATCTGCTTCGAGGTTCGACTTGTTGTCTGTTCAGAATTGTTCGTCTGCATACCTCACTTGTGACGAGTAGTTATTTATGTTACTGCTACTTTTCTATCAAACCAGTCAAACCAGTCTGGCTAGTCTACTCAGAACTCTGCTGCCAACAAGCCATTGTTATCTAGAGAACTTCCCTTCACTGGATATTTTCATCCATTCTTTTTTAGACCATTCTCTGTAAATCCTACAGATTATTGTACGTGAAAATCCCTGCAGATCAGATTTGATACTGAGTGCAGCATGTTTGGCACCAACCACCATGCCATGTTTAACGCCACTTATATCAACTTTCTTCCCGATTCCGATCAACTTGAGCTGGTCGGCTTGACCATGTCCACGTCCCTATATCATTTAAGTGACTGCCAGGTGATTGGCTGATTAGATATTTGCCTTAAGGAGCGTCTGCGAAGGTGTACCTAATAATATGGCCGGCGAGTGTATTCATCGGATGAACAGCACAAGCGCACGGAACGTTAAGAGTTTGCCGTAAAGCGTTAGACGATGTCGCAACGAAACGCGGTTAGTTGCGTCAGTAAAATACGGCGTGGAGATTAAATCATTTATTAATTCGTAGTGTTTGTTATTGTAATTTTTAGTTTTTTTGTTTTGTGTTTCAATATAAGAGTAAAACTTGAAGTGGAACGAAAACGAAACAAGACAAAGGATAGAGACTCGACCAACAACGATGTTTAAAAAGTAAGAATGGGTTGGGTCTGTTGGCTGGAACAGATTACTGCTGAGAATTCTAAACCATTTCTAATTTAAATAGACTTTATTTCTGCAACCTGTGAAACGTGAACGTGTAAATAATGATATATATGATTTTAGATCTGTATTTGTGAACGTAAATATTGTTTTACTCCCTAAACGCACGTTATTGTCTAGCTAACAGCTAACAGTCCCTACCACGAGCAGCTAAATGCAGCTTTCTCTATATAGTATAGCTGTGTTCGTTCTTAATAACATTATTAATGCACATTAGAGACACCGGGAAACATTCATTAGCAATTAGTTCGATATCCGTGGTATAGAAACGTTTGATTATGTGCTGACAAGCGTTGTTTAGTATCTTGATCTACCTTTTCCAGCTATGAAGCATGTCAGTTAATCCTGTAGAACATGTCAACATTATTCAAGTATAAGTTTTATGTACTCCATTTACACTTTACAAAGTTATTGTTATAAATAAAGCCAAGGCTTGCACGTAAACTGGGAACATGTTAAGAATAAGAAAAAATGTTTTAAAAAAAAGTTATTTTTTGGAGTAGCATGGTGGCTTGCATCACTGCCTCACAGCAAGAAGGTCCGAGGTTCAGTCCCTGTGTCTGTATGGGTTTACTCCAGGTACTCCGGTTTCCTTCCACAGTCCAAAGACATTCGTGTTAGGTTCATTGGTGTCTCTAAAGTGGCCCTTAGTGTGTGACTATGTGCCCTACGATGGATTGGCGTCCCATCTAGGGTTGTTCCTGCACTTGTGCCCAGAGTTGCCAAGTGGGCACCGGCTGGCTCGCGACCCCGTGTGGATTAAGAGGAAGATAATGTATGGATGGATGAAAAGATAATATATTTGTGTTAAATTGTCAGCTGTCGCATTTAGGTTTAATTAAATGTGTTCAGAAATCCATCAGAAGTGATGCAGCCAGTCAAATATTTTTTAACATGTTAGCTCTAAAGATTCCGGGTTCAATCCTGATTCCACCTGTGTCCATGTGGGTTTACTCTGGGTACTCGACTTACCTACTAAATTACAAAGGCATGCATTAGGTTAATGGGTTTCTCTATTTTTGCCCAGTATGAACGATTGTGTTTACATGCACTTAATAATCCTATAGCTGCATAAATTCAGATTTAGTCAGTAAAGCAATCATAGGGTTTATATGTACTTATTAATCAGATAATAAATTGGATTTATGCTTTGCAACAGGCCAGTAAGCTCAGAGAAGGCTGTGATATTATGCTTTAATAATGAAATATTGAAATTCTTAATTTCCTCGAGAATTAAGCAGTAGCAGTTTTGATGCTTTTAATTTTAGCATTGTCAGATCTTTTGAGAAAAATATGCTGTAGGTCAATAAAGATTCCCTAACAAAGCCACATCTCTTAGAATAAATGGACCTGGCAACTGTGCTTCAAATGACTCTAATTGAAATCAGAGGAACAGGTTACATGCACCTAGAAATCTTGTTGTTGATGATGATTGTTTTGTCATAGTCAGGGTCATTTTGGGCTGTGGTGATTATCCTGGAAGAACACAATATAGTTGGAAGCTGTTGCAGTGCTAAAGGTTGATCCCCCAGCAGGGCACCAGGACCATGCTCAACCCAAGTGCTTTAAACACATTTTCTTATTTCAAAAAAATCTTGATTTCTCTTACAGATTTGACGAAAAGGAGAATGTCTCTAACTGTATTCAGCTGAAGACATCTGTAATCAAAGGCATTAAAAATCAGCTGGTAGAGCAGTTTCCTGATATTGATCCATGGCTCAATCAAATTATGCCCAAAAAGGATCCGGTCAAAATAGTTAGATGGTAAGAATTACGAAGCTTTACCTGCTTGTTTCTTCACTGCTTAAGGTGTGAATTTACATTTTTAATGCCTGTTTGTTTACTCCCAAAGTCATGAACACATTGAAATTCTGACAGTGAATGGAGAGCTGCTGTTCTTCAGACAAAGAGAAGGACCTTTCTTTCCAACTCTCCGACTCCTGCACAAATGTGAGTGAACAAAGCCTATACATTATTAGTTATGCTACCCTGATAATTGTTGAGGTTTCTGAGGTTAATTTTTTAAAAAGCAATTATGTGTAAATCAAACTATGTCCATTTTCTCCAGGAAGGATAGATCTCATTGTGTCCTGGTCCTGCCAAAGCTACTTAAACACGGGCTTATAGGGAGGACTTTTTGCCTATTTCATTGCAGACAGTATGAGTCCAGTATATTTGTTAATAAACATCCAATATAGTTTAACACTTTCAGTACTGAATTTTTTTTAATTTAGTGTAAATAATTTTAAGTTCATAAGTTTATTTAGGGCATCAAAATATTTAATAACTAAATATTTAATAAATGTGTACTGAATCTGATGCAATACTTATGTTTTACTTAAGTGGCTCCTTTGTAGTTTTAGTTGTTATTTCTACTTTAAATATATATGTATATATGATTAGTGGTGTTCCAATCTATCGGCCACCAATGATTATCGGCCAGTTTCCACAACAAAGCATGTGATCGGCTTATGCTAATGAATGCCCCAATTAATGCCTGCCATTGCCAATCACAAAAAAACAGTCACCTGTACTTTGCAGCCTGCAGAGGCCATGTGTGCAGTGCTGTTTTTTGTCTAAGAACTTTTTTGTTCCTTTTTTCCAGATCATGGAGCCAATAGCACTCGTCATAACTTAATCTAAAAACTTGCAGCCAGTCAATGTGATTGGCATCGGTGAAATGCTGTGTGTGTGTGTATTTTTTTTTTTTTGGATTCTTCAGTCATGTTTTATGCTGCCATCATATTTATGTGCTCAGCATCATATCCTGAGCCCGAGTTGGCTTTTGAAAATAGATTATAGGGGTGGGGGTAATCAATCCCACTATTGTGTACGTAAGCTTACTGTCGCTTCTACAATGTCCTTTCCTCTATAACCATGCTATATAACACCAACCCCACCCACATTTTGCCTAACCTTGGATTTAGTATTTAACCGTTACATAGACTTTTCTTAATCTGAATGATGCCTGCTTATTTTATTTTTCAGATCCCTTTATTCTTCCACACCAACAAGTTGATAAAGGGGCTATCAAGTTTGTTCTCAGTGGTGCGAATATCATGTGTCCAGGGCTCACATCACCAGGAGCTAAACTTTACCCCGCAAGTGTAGATACAGTTGTTGTATCCTTCTTCTTGCATCGATAACTTTGCATTTTAGTATAAAATATTTGATAAGGCACATTTGTTATACCCAGTATAAAAATAGAGAAAGAAATAATCCAGCACGAGTGAGTGTTATCCTTGATTCGTTATCAGGCAATAATGGCTGAAGGTAAGCAGCATGCACTGTCTGTCGGCGTGATGAAAATGTCTGCTGAGAATATGTAAGTGTCCTTGTTCTTTTTCCTAAATGATAGAATTCAAGGCAATCTGCAAATACATTCTAGATAATTTCACACAGTGTGCTTTGATTATAATGTACAGTACTTAAAAATGTTCTACATGAATTTTTGGAGATCAGAACTTTAAAAGGCATTGAATACTGGCTTAATTGATTTAATGTTTATATGTAATTTTATGTTCAAATGTACTTCTGCTGAACAGAGAGAAGGTCAACAAGGGGATTGGGATCGAGAATGTTCATTATCTCAATGATGGACTGTGGCATATGAAGACGTACAAGTAATAGCACAGACATCTGAATGTGAATCTGAACTGCCAGTCAAACGGTCTTCTATATCAATGGACTTTAGTGCAAAGCACCTTGAAGATTCAGATCCCAATGCACTAATAAAATCTCCATTCAAGTAATTGTGGAAAGATTTATTTCATATGATCAACTGTATTTGTTTCATGAACATTTGTTAAAATTTAAGTCAGTCCTATTTGGATTTAGATTTGCCTATTTGGTTTGTCGAGGACATCCGTTACTGAATGTTGACACATCTCTCCAAATATAGCCATCACAAAAATTAATGAAATAGCCCTTACTTTTTGTGCAGAGTAGTTACCCTGGTGTTTGCTTCACATGCAACTGACCAATGCAACTTGGTAATAAAATCTGTAGTTACTGCTATATAGGCACTTCCTTGATTACGATCAATTTACAATGGGAATCCAGAATATTCAGATAAACATTATCATCATAAACTGTACTCTGAATTCCGAATGTCAGTTTATCTCTGGGCAAGGAGTGTGCAATATGACACACTGCTCACAAAAACTAGGGGATATTTCATTTTGAAGTACCCCCTAATTTTTGAGTGCAGTTTACTTTCCTACAGTTGCTGGGCACCTGGGCAGCAGCAGCACCACCAATGGACTAACCATTGTGTTTTTGTTTTTTACTGTTAATACATCATTTAATAAGTTACTTGACAGTCACCTTTATTATAATATTATGCTAATGATTTAGCCCAATTGCAGGTTTATGTGTTTTAAGCACGTTTAAGATTATGAAATGTACAATATGGAGAACAGGATCTGGATGGCCCAAACAGACCACCAGTAGAGATGAATGTTTGATTCACAGACAAGCAGTAGATTCACTTACCATCATACGCACATGCAGCACTATAAGATCAGCAATATGTGCAGGATAACCTGTGGCCATGTGTTACTCTCATGGCAGGGATTCCAATTGACATATTTGAAGCTGGATAATTCTCATCACACACACCAAGGATTTCCAAGGAATGTCTCACCTAGATCAGAATCTGACTTTATTGCCATTGCCAGTGAACAGGATTAGGACTAGGAATGTGTTCCGGCATAAAGGTGCACATGAAACAATAAGATAATAAAAGAAAATAAATCTCTAAGTAATCTCTAGATTGCAAAAACTGTGTTGTTGGCAGATTTATCCTCAATTAGGCACAAAAATTAGGGTATATTTCAAATAATTATTTTTTGTGACCATTGCACTTTTGGGACATGAGGTCTGGCAACCACCAGGATCTACAGGTCCAGCTACATCATCTGGGAGCAATTGTGGTACCATACTGGAACCTCTATACCTCCATGTCTAATCGTAGCATCTTTTATCCAGCCTAGAGGCGGTCTAATAAGGTTACTAAAACCTCCTTTACTCTGTGCAGTCTTCCCCCATAAACTTATCCTGTAATCTCTGTAATATTGTAATCACTTAGACATATCATTACATAGGTTAAATTTTGTTTGATTTCAACAACTCCTTGGTGAGTTATTTTTTGTCAGTGAGCTTATAAATATGCTCACTAAAAACAATACCAGTAAACATTGGAAAATGTTTTATTACAAACAACAACCAATACCCATCAGCAAAACTAGAATTAAACATAACTAATCATTGGATTTAATGTCAGCAGATACCACTGATTCATGAGTTACTAATGGAACTACACTTCATTACCTGATAAGACATATATTACGCATTAAGTATATTATGAATTTTGCAAATTATACCATTTATAAATTCCTGGTACTAATGGATTGTGGGTTTAGATTGTGTGGAGGAAAGGTCAATACAAAGCAATTAGAGTTTTACCTAGCAAAGTACTTCAATACTATTCTTCATTCACCATACATGACCAATGTAAACAGCAAATCAATGTAGAAACAGTATGTCTGAAATAGCAGTTGTTAAAAAAAAGACAGAAAAGCAATTACCAACCTAAACATACATGGTCTGTTGTTTTTTTGTACAAGTATATTCCTTGTCCCTGACTCTAAAGCACATTTTAAATATTTACCTAGAATCATATAAATTAGAACCATTTGATCAGGTATGATCCAATTTCAATCTACAAACACAGTCAGTTGTATGTAACTCCCTCCCTTCTCTGGACCCAGAACTGAGTTTGGTCATTCTCACTGAGAGCACTGTACAATATCTTATCTTACTGCACCGAGTGGTCATTAGTCATTGTTTGAGTTCTTTGGTGGTAAAAACACCAGGGAGTCATGAAAGTTATGTCCATATGCTCTCAATCTGTATACTCCATACATCATGACCTGCATCTGGCTTGGCGACATGCCACCAAAGGATATTGCCAAGTCGGAGCAACACGCCGCCACAACATCAGTAGGGTTCTGAGACATGCTTTCAGAAATAAGTGTGTTTATACTCTTCTTGTTAAAAATAAACTTGCCATGACCATCTTCTCCATTTTCAGCAAACACACCAGTGTACTTCAGGCATGTGGCAAGCTGCTTCTCCTCGCTGAGCTTCCAGAGAGAATAGCCTTTCTCAGGGCATTTGTCCTCATTCTTGAACACTTCCACCAGTCTTTTCATAGCCTCATAGCTGAGTGCAATGCCACCATCATACTCCACATACTCCAGCTCACCTGACTTCTGCACACTGCCAATGTAAAATGGCTGACTGGGATCTTTAACTAGTACCAGATATTTGAGGTTCTCGATTATGGCGAAAGTTGTAGGTCGAGCAATAAAGAACCAATGGAGTCCATTTGCATTCTCATACGCGTGCGTGATGGCTTTACGTAGCCTCACCCACTCATCCTGTTCTTGCAGGTTAACTGCCTCCAATACTTTAGATGAGTCAGATGTATAAAAGACCGGTTTATCACAGTGTTTGCTCCAAGTGTCGTTGGCAGTCGCCCAATAGAGCAGGAGCTTGGGTGTCACCATGATTATACAATACACTCTCACCTGCTGAGCAAGTTCAGACATTTGAGTTGTGCTTAGCTTTTGTAGCTCCTCTTTGCTGAGGGGTTTAAGATGGTGTTGGTGGTCGTGGTATTCCGGATGAAGTGTACCTGAATCGAATGTCCCAAAAAGAGACAATACTAGGCAAAAGATGCTTCCTAGAACCATGCCCTTCAAGAATGAACTGCCTTCAGATAGCATTTTTTCCAGGATTATTCTGTGGATACAAAAAGAACGAATCATTGCATTTACGGACACGAAATGATTATCAAGGTAGTAACAACGCATTACAAAAAGTTTTATGATTTAACATGGCTAAAACATTGATTCATTCATTTCACATGGACTACTGCAGCATGCTAGCATCACAAACCAAGGAAACGTTCTAATGGTGCATGGCTGAAATAAAAAATGTGTGAACAAAACAACACTAGCACACAATGTTGAGACAACACCAACCTTGCAGTCTACGTTGTTAGATTTAATTGCTAAGTATGGATAATCTTAACTTGCACTTAGGTTGATTGGCTTTGAAAAGACAGTAGTAGTTAGGATATGAACAACGGACCTAAAAGAAAATCAGGAAAGCTTTTTATAATCTATATTTGATAGTTTTTTTATAGTTCAACCTGCATTTCTCATTTTATTAGTTTATTTTTTAATCTTGTCCATTGACGTAATCATTAGGCCTCTGGCGATAGCCCACAGTTAAACTCTGGTGAGAGATATTCATGGATTAAGAGTTCCTAAACACCAAGGGGAGCTTAAAAAAAATTAAAATGCATATAAATTACATGCGAATACATATCCTAGTAACAGTTAGTTTCCAGGGAGCATGTAAAAGTGTTTTTTTAATGGTAAGGGACTCTTATTAGGATATACCTCCCCCACAAAGAATCTACAACTAGGCTGTGGTTTGATCTTCCAGCAGGAAAATGATCCAATATATGAAGTGTTTAATGTATAAATTATAATGCATGTTTTTTATTAGGTTATATATTTAGTTTAACAATTGGATTTTAATATACAGATGTGTGCAGTCTGGCCAATCAATGGCTGTTCAGCATTGAATGATATTATATACTTTATATCATTTATATACTTAAATTATAATAAATAAGAATCTGTCTTCACTCTGGATTAGGCATAAGTGTGTGTATTTATATATATATATATATATACGCATGTGTGTGTGTGTGTGTGTGTGTGTGTGTGTACAAGACATTTTTTCTGCACTTACAGTTGAATATAGTTGTTAAAATGCTTCTTTGTTTAACCAATTAGGACAATGAACAGTCCATTATTTTTTTGTGTGACTCTGAACAAAAATACATGCAATGTGTATTTATAGTCATTCATGAGGAACTGAGCAGTAGTTCAGCTGCTGTGTTGTCAGATGAATGTTTGGCTGCAAAATGTCTATCCCCCTGCACAGTACCTGAGAGTGCATATTGGCTTTTATAAAAACTTGCTTAAACTAAAATAAATAGATGTTTGAATACAAGTAAAACTTTCCCATAGCAATAAAGGTCACTAGACCATAATGGAGTTGGTCCCTTTTTACGCCCTTTTAGCCCATTCATCCAGAAGAGCATTTGTAAGGTCAGACACGGAGGTTAGAGGGTCTGGCTCACAGTCTCCAGTGTAGTTCATCCCAAAGGTGTTTCAATATAACTGTCAGTCAAGTTCTTCTACATTAAACTCTCTGAAACATTCCTTTATGGACCTTACTTTGTGCGGTTAAGGTATTGGACCCTGGACCCGATGGTCCTGGGTTCAAATCCCACCTCTGCCAAGCTGTCACACTTGGGTCCTTAAAAACAAGATCCTTAATCCACCATTGCTTGGATTGTAAAACTGTATGAATCTGGATAAGGGCATCTGCTAAATGCCATAAATGTAAAGTAAACAGAAAAGGCACTTCCCCAAACTCTTCCCACTGTGGGAGCATGCTACTGTCCAATATGTTTTGGTATGATGACCATTGAGATTTCCCTTCACTGGAACTAATGGGCATAGGCCAACCCCTAATAAACAAATTCACAGCATTACCCTTCCTCCACCAAACTTTACAGTTGGCACAGTGCAATCAGGAAGGTACTGTTCTACTGGCATTCGCCAAGCCAAGACTCAATCAGACGGCCAGATAGAGAAGTGTAATTCGTCAGCCCACGTTTATGCTGCTCCAGAGTCCAGTGGCAGCATGCTTTACACCACTCCGTCAGCTGCTTAGCTGATGACGTACTTGGTGATGTAAGGCTTGTATGCAGCTGCTCAGCCATAAAAACAAACACCAAAAAGCTCCTGGTGTAAGTTTTGTACCCATGTTAATGTCAGAGGAGATGTGGAACTGTGCAGTCAGTGAGTTATCTACTGGCTACTTTTATGAACTACGCAGCTCATGGAATGTGTTGGACAGAAGAAATTGGCATCCTACCATTGTCATATTCAGTGAGCTTTTTAGAACAACCCAATCTTTGACAAATATAAACGTAGATTTCATAGCTTTCATAGTCTGTGCCAGTATTTTTGCCCATAATGTGTATTTATAGGTGGTGGAATATTCAAAACGGTGTTTGAGTTATTTTTTAAAAGAAATTATCACAGGTGGGTGGTAAAGCGACCAAGCACGGAGGTTAAATACAGCTTTTGATACCACTATTGTCTGTTAAAGAAGATGCGTTTAAAGCCCAACATTTCTCCTCACACGTCACCCAGTAAGATTCTCTTGAGCTACATGGTGCCAAAACGAGTAGCTACATCTGTTCTAATAACGAAAGTTAGTCAACTTACCCTTTTCCGTTCAGTCAGATTACTACAGAGGAATAAAAGCCTAAACGCTTTCCACAATAAACTGTAAACGCCTATCCACGTATTTCTGCTCTGATGGCTGTTACCCATTTGCACTTATTACCACCTATCCAGCCCGAGTCTTAACTACCCTCTTCTATAAAGACGGAACGTAGTACCAGTAAATCCGGACAGAAACGCAGGCGACGTACCTTATAAAGGCGTCACTAGCAACATAGCGACGTGGATCATGGGATATGTAGTCCAAAACGAAGCCGAAACGCTACAGTTCAAATTAGCGCTAGTATTATTAGCATATTAACAGAAAGTACTTCACTAATATGTGGTCTGCCAAAAAGTACTAGGCATTTTTCCTAGACGTATAATTGAATGGATAAAATAATTAAATAGAATGCAAACAGTACATACACAAGACGGCTAATAAACGTGCCCCCTTGCCACATATTGGTAATCATAAAACACGTATTATTTTCCATAACTGTTTAAACTAGGGTGACCAAACGTCCTGTTTTTCCCGGACATGTCCTATTTTTGAGACCTAAAAAAATGTCCGGGGGGAATTTCAAAATCGTTCAAACATAACACATGTACAGTGCATTGTGATTATAATTGCCACTCCGTTCCATTCCACTCCATTCCAGGTTTCTCTGTATCGCAAATGAGTCACCCTTCTCCTCAAATCTATCTACTTTGCATTGTGTGTGTGTGTGTGTGTGTGTGTGTGTGTGTGTGTGTGTGTGTGT
>JAVSBV010000138.1:1261704-1279162 GCA_033117975.1 Parotocinclus spilosoma | reverse complement strand
TGGTTGAGGTACTGGACTCTAGACCTGATGGCTCAGGGTTTAAATCCCACCTCTGCCAAGCTGCCACAGTTGGGTCCTTAAGCAAGGCCCTTAACACACAATTGCTTGAATTCTAAGACTGTATGAATTGTAAGTCACTCTGGATAAGGGCGTCTGCTAAATAACATAAATGTAAAATGGAAATGGAAATCTGGGATAGGTCAATTCCAGACCCCATGTGATCCTAAGTAGGGTTAAAACATCAAATAAGTAATTGAAATATATATACATAAACTGGTGATACACTGTATATATTGCTTAAAGCTGCTCTCTACATTAAAAGTGTTTATAGTCAGCTCACTGACTTTAGGCTGCCGGAAATAAGTAAGTAATAAGTGTTTACACCTCTCTCTCATCAAGTTAAGCTCACACTACTCACTAAATGTTTATGGGAAGTTTATCATATCCAAAATCATGTTCAGAATATGGTTCAATCAGCAGCAGCAAGCAATAAACAGCAATAAACTTGAATTTGTTTTGATCATCCCACAATAATATTGTGTGGTTTTAGAAATCAGGATCATACTTTGATCTAACAAGTTACTTCGCGTAGTGAGTACTTGCTGTATGAGCAATAAGAGATGCACAGCGCTTGTGGGAATACTTGGTGGCTGTGCTATGTGATAGGCTGAATTGCCAGTAAGTCAGTGGTTATGCTGCCATAACCACAGCAGCAACCGTGATCCTCCTCTGCTTATCACCTGCTTGTGAGAATTAGAACATGCATAGGCCACTGGGGTTGTAGAGGAGCACCAGTTACTTTTTGACATTTGTTTGGTCTGTATACATTTTGTTTATTTTTGCTGTTAGTTTGTGCGGTTGTCTCAGAAGCTCTGTCAGGCTCTATGCTTGATTAGCTCAGAAGCAGATGATATTCTGACAAGGTATTTTAAAAATAACAAGTGCTGTTTTCAAGTCACTGCTAATCCTCACAGAACAGATCTTCTTTTTAATCTGGTTCATTATTCCAACACAATGACAAGAATGCTGTATTTTCTATAATTTCTATATTTTAAAAAAGCAGCTAGCTTATTTTCATGCAGACGTACACTGTACACAGATAGAAAGATTCATACACAGAGAAAGAGAGAGAGAGAGAGAGAGAGAGAGAGATCTTAGAGTTCTGAAAATATGTTTCTCAATATCATGAGAAAAATGAAAATAAGAAACCTATTGCACAGAAGAACATGGCAACTTATTTACTATACCTATATAAGATTAGGACTAATACAGCTTAGAGAGGGCTGCTTGTAAGTTAGTGCATCTAAATAGAATATATTGTTTGAGTACAGCAGTCTCACCTGCTCCTCCAATGTAAACTCAGCATTCACCACAGGTGAAGATGGTTTAGACTTCATAAAGTCTTTGAAGCTGCTGGATCTCTGTAGAGTCAGCTGTGGAAAGACACATAAATTCTGCTCAGACAAGCATGACAGCAAAATATACATAATGAACTCTATTTTCTGAGGTACACATACATCTTTTCTATAATACTATCTATATATTTGAAATAAGACCCAAAGATGTGGTTAGCAAAGTCAGCAGTGGCCCTAGCAACAGTAACAATCTTCTCTTTTGCCCAGACACCATCTCTCTCTCTCACTTTTTGCATGTATCTGGCTTTGGTGCATTGCTACTGTGATTAAAATGAAGGTTCCTAAGCATAATATCATTGTCACAAACTATGCTTACCCATAAAATACATTAGAAGTGATTTTACATGCAATACATAAAGTTACATCAACCTTCAACCATGTTATTTGTCAACTTCAAACATTGTTTGCTGGAACTGGTTAGCAACAGTTCTGCAAAATCTACAACGTACACACTTCCTGTACTGAGAAAAATAATAGGTGGAGATAAGTGACAAAGTTACAGTGTACCACAGAAAGTATGGCAGTCTCCTCTTTTAAAATGCCACAGTAATAAACAAGAATAACCATTAAACACATTCTTTGACTTATTTTGCCAGTGTATCCATGTATATTTGCTTTTAAAGTTCATGTACCTATATATGTCTTTCATTAGATGATGCAACAGTGTACTCACACATGAAAACCATTTATCTAGTGTGTAACATGTACTTAATTATACTTGATTATTCTATCCTGTGATAGAATTGATTATTTAGTGTTTTTATTTTTGTTTTTAGATAATTCCTCATTAATGATGACTGAAGAAATTGAAAACAGTAAAAAAATCAGCTGATATAAAGTACCTTGACTTGACATTGAAACAAATTGAAATGGGTTCTGCCTGCTGTAGAATACATCATAGATGAGAAGTAATATATTGGATGTTTAATAGAAGTCTGATTATGTCAACCATTAGTCTTAAGAAGATACTTTACAGCATTATCATAGTACAATTTCACAGAATATTTAAATAACACATAAACAGCCCTGATAAGGCTTGCCTGTACGTTTAAGTTTCCTTAGTGCTGTTTTTCAAGATAAAAACAAATCGCTGCTTTGTCAGTAGGCCTTTAGGGAAAGTCTCTGAAAGTTGTGGTTGATGAACAAAAGATCAAAATCAATCTAAAGTAGGGTTAGTTTTGCTAGGTGTGGGAGGTGAAGTTTTCCACTAAACGAACAGCACCAGGGTAAAACGAGAGCTGAAGCACAGATGTAAATGTCACTTAGAGGCCTTTAGAAGAACTTCATAAGAGACTGACTTTAGTACCCATAAGACAAGAATAAACTCAGGATGTACAACGACAGTCTGTGTCTCTACAGGAAATACTGTGCAACCATGCATCTCAACCTGAACAATGATACAAGAAGAAAAAGAGCTACATTTTGAACACAACAAAGTACATCACTTAAAAGCTATCACAAACGTTATAGTTCGTAGATTTCGACCATATCTATTTTTAATCAAATTAAGACATATTATACAGAAAGACCCCTCTATCTGCAGTAGAAAATTTTGATTTTTTATTTAAATCTTTACCCTATCTTTATTAGCTTGTTTAGCGTGTGCACAATTTTCACACAAAATAACTTAGACAAAATCTCACCTTCTTTTTCTGCACCTGGCCCTGCTCCTTGTCTGAGGCATTTGAAGGTCTCCGCCGTATCATGGTGCACAAAGCGGATTGATTTTACTCAATGAACACAGTTCTAGCTGTGGCAGTATGGTGCACCAACAATAATTATGTTACAGTTCGTCAACGTGGCCCCCGCACCCTCACAAAAGCACCTACAGGAGGAAGAAAGTAAAAAAAAAGTATTTCTCTCTCTGCTCTGCTGAGTGGAGCACACTGACTGAGAGGAAGTCACATGACCCAACAGGAAATTTTTTTTTACATAGGCTTGCTTTGGTTAAAACTGTTGTTTAGTTGTGTATATTAATTATATTTATTAGCATTCCAACAGAACCTGATGTGCTACTTTAAAAGCAAAGATTTTTCTGTGCCTTTGCATACCTTTAAATTTGTAATTGTTATGAGCTGGCATTTTTTCATTTTGCCCCAGTAAAACAGACATTTTTAGTTATTTTGTAGGATACAAATACCGTATCCGTATCATACAGTGAGACAAAAATGCAGAATCAGTGAACAGAACACTAACTTCAACAGTCAACTTGCTAACGTTCTTAGGCCTGGAAAATATAAAAGTATGATGAGTCATACTGTGCAAAGAATAAGCAACTCGAAACCTATAGACCTTCTTTTTAGTCACAGCCACAGAGACAGAAGCTGGTGTAAAAGCAACTTATTCACCTGCTACTAACAATTAATCTATAATAGCAAGGTTGTCAAAATGGGACGTTAAAAATTGTTTATGTCAAAGTAACTAAATTAATAGTCATTCTGAGAATACTTAGAATCTGCCCATTGCCTTTTGTTAATCACGATCTACAGGAAGTACAATTGTTTTGTCAAAGAGGGCTATTTTGTGTTAGGCAGGTGGCATGATTTAGAGATATCATTGTTCACTGTCATCCATCAGTGGAAGTAACACATTTGGAGAGTATTTTTGTGGCTTCGGTTTAGCTATTCACAGGGTAGCAAAAAGTGTATTTAGAAAAGAAACACATGACACTATTACAAACTCTGGATCATGCTCTTCCGCAGCCAGATACGATGACCTCATCCATGGCAACCTCCACTTTTAGCAAACAAAGTTCCTGTTTTTGCTTAACAGCTCACCAATGGATGCCTATGTTGCCTTTAATGCTCGTTGTGTAGACATATAAGGCAGCCAGCCAGCCTCATCCTGTTTGTCAAAGCCAAACAAAAGTGTGCAGAGAGAGAGAAATAGAAAGGAAGAGAGCATGAGAGGAAAGAGAGACAGCAGGCACACTTGAAACCACATTCACACCTTCCTGCAACTCTAACAGAAATGTTGCCAAGCAACTAGAGCTCCTTTGGCACTTGTGGCAAATTAAAAAAGGGAGCTATATAATATGCAATTTTTAATAATATAGTAATTATAGGAATATATTTGTTACATTGATAATAGAAATCGCAAGTTTTGAATTAATAATAATCGTAACAAAACTTTTAGGCTGTTATTAAATCAGCTACACACTGTTTAAGCAATGGTATAATGACCATATATAATTATAACTGGTACCCTAAAAGACTTATATATTATATAGGATTATATAAGTTAAAAATATTTTTTATTAGAAATTAACCAGAAAATACAGGAAAATTTGCACATGCGCAGTATTCAAAAATCATTTTATAGTCTACAGTGGCAAGTACTTAGTGTACCTTGCCTTACTGTACTCAGTATCTTCCCTTTCACTTTTGGCATTTGGCAGCATCAGCAGCATACCAAGTTGACCCTTCCATGGTCAAAAAAATTATTGGATACTTTAAAAAGAAATATGCCGTAATTAACTATCCCCTGATTTTTGTGAGCAGTGTACAAAATAGCAGGAATCTCATCTTCAGTCCTGGGGACAGAGAGCTCCACACTAATTCTTTCAGGTATACCAAATGCCAGCTCGTGAAAGGCTTTATAATGGGCTTATTAACTAACTGATTTTTCTAGAACAAGGGAAATTTGAAGCAAAGCAATGTTGTGGCTATTAGAAAATATAAATCTGATATAGTTACTCAAAAACGTCACTGCTGTCTGAACATCATAAACATGCGAGTTGCAACCAATCACTGTAGCTTAGAAGCAACAACTTATATTGGAGTACTTAGCTTTAACATGCTTTAATTTTGTGTAGATAAAGGTTATACATAAAAAAGTGACGCTTTTAAGAAATTACCATCCATCAGTCGTGTTAATACATTCAGCATTCGGTTTCTGCTTATATTATGCAAATAATTACACCACACCAATTAGAACTGTCAAGTGAAGTGAAGTCAAATTTATTTATATAGTGCTTTTTTAAAAGGGAGCATTGACTCAAAGCAGCTTTACAATTTTAGATTACCTTCTAACAAAACATATAACTTAAATTAAAATGAAACTTTTTTACAAATAGCAGCTACCATTGCACACACAAAAAATAAACCAAAACAATAACCATAATGGTAAAAAAGGTACTCTCTTGTATGGTCCTGAATGAGAATTCACTTTTAATTTTGTTCATTCTAATGGTAGGCTAAATATCCATTTAACTTTTTCTTCCAGGCAGGAGTCATCAGTTTTCTCTTTACTTTCTCTTTTGTTTAACAGTAGAAATTTACAATAGTGCATGTTTTATTTCCAACATCTAAAAATCTGCCTTAATGTAAAAAAAATGTGAATCAATAATAAATCTGTACTCGACATTTTTTAATAACAACGCACTTATGTTAAAATAAACAGTAAACAAGACGCCATTGTGAAATTCATAATCTATACTGTGTACTAACCAGAAAATTTTTAACACAAGAAAATGTGACACAACAGTCAATTATTTCCAAAGGTGTGGTGTGACAGTCAAAATATATATAATAATATAATATATAATATCCTTAGATGTAAGTAGCTGTCTTATTTCTTTCTAGGTCATGCCATTGATTGTATGTTTGAAGTGCATTAACAATTTTTTGTTACATAAAAACAAAAATGAAAAATTCAGTATGATAATCGATGAATATGGCCCCATTAATTGTTACAATATCTTTTTATCACGTTTTGGTGAGTTTTTCCACAATCTACATTCAGTTTAAAACAGCCAGTGAATTGCTGTAGTTCTCCTACATATTACAGTTGGTACGGAAACTATTTAGATCCTTTTAAATTTATCACTCTTTGTTTCATTACAGCCATTTGCTAAAATAAAAAATTTTCATTTTATTTCTCATTAATGTACACTCAGCATTCCATCTTGACAGAAAAAACAGACATGTAGATTTTTTTGCAAATGTATTAAAAAAGAAAAACTGAAATATCACATGGTCATAAGTATTAGGACCCTTTGCTCAGTATTTATTAGAAGCTTCTTTTTGAGCTAGTACAGCCATGAGTCTTGTTGAGAAAGGTGCAACAAGTTTTTCACAGCTTGATTTGGGGATTCTCTGTCATTTTTCCTTGCAGATTTTCTCCAGTTCTGTCAGGTTGGATGGTGAACTTTGGTAGACGGCCATTTTCAGGTCTCTCCAGAGATGCTCACCTCGGTTTAGGTCAGGACTCTGGCTGGGCCAGTCAAGAATGGTCACAGAGTTGTTCCAAAGCCACCCACTCATTTGTTCTTTTAGCTGTGTGCTTAGGGTCATTTTCTTGTTGGAAGGTGAACCGTCGGCCTAGTCTGAGTCCTGAGCACTCTGGAAGAGGTTTTCTTCGATTATATGTCTGTATTTTGCTGCATTAATCTTTTCTTCAATTGCAGCTGAAAAACACCCCCATAGCATGATGCTGCCACCACCATGTTTCACTGTTGGGATTGTATACGGCAGGTGATGAGCAGTGGTTTCTCCACACATACCGCTTAGAATTAACACCAAAAAGTTAAATCTTTGTCCCATCAGACCAGAGAATCTTATTTCTCATAGTCTGGGAATCTTTCATATGTTTTTTGGCAAACTCTATGCGGGCTTTCAAATCTTGCACTGAGGAGAGGCTTTCATCGGGCCACTCTGCTATAAATCCCTGACTGGTGAAGTGCTGCAGTGATAGTTGACTTTGTGGAAGTTTCCCCATCTCCTTACTGCATTTCTGGAGCTTAGTAACAGTGATCTTTGGGTTCTTCTTTACCTCTGTCACAAAGGCATTTAAATGCAAATTGGGTGAGCTGTGAGGTCTTATATAGACAGGCGTGTGCCTTTCCTAATCAAGTCCAATCAGTTCAATTAAACACAGCTGGACTCCAATGAAGAAGTAGAACCATCTTAAGAAGGATAAGAAGAAATGGACAGTTTGTGAGTTAAATATGAGTGTCATAGCAGAGGGTCTGAATACTTATAACCATGTGATATTTTAGTTTTTCTTTTATTAAAACATTTACAAAAAATTCTACATGTCTGTTTTTTCAGGCAGTGTTGCATGGAGGCTACTGTGTTAAGACAAATGTCTGGAGTTATTGATTGAAGTACATAACGATACTTTCACACAAATCCGTGAATTTATGAGAAATTGTTGAATTGGTTGAATCTATAGTGCGACTGTATGACGTTCTTAGTTGCTTCTACAGTAATTCTGTTGGAAGATCTTGGGTGATTCTACAGTAAGGTTATAGAAAGTAGAAGCAGCAGCCATGAGATGGAGGGAATTGCAGCAGAAGCTTCTGCTTTCAGGAATGGCTCTGTGTTCTTCATCATCCAGTCATGCACCTCCGTCATTCCCTGAGCCTTTAGCTCTGGACCCATTATAGTCCGGATGGTCTGATAGTATGTGTCTAGCCATTGCAACTGCAAAATTAATAATTAAACAGTCAGATTATAGAGTGAAGTCATAGCTACAAGTTTCAGTTAATAATGCTTTTATAGCAAGAATTGTTACAAAGTAATAGCTAGGAAAAATAGATAATATTAAATGCTTACATTTTTTAATGAAAATACATTTATTGGGTTATAGAATAGTATTTGATTTGATACAGCACAAAAAGGTATCATTATACTAGATCCTCTGAATCTAAGTTAAATCAGAGAGTCAAAAAGGTTTCTTCGGACATCATTCATCAGGTCTTCTCCAATTAACACTAAACAACCTTAAAATAATTTAATAATAATTATTTATTCAACATCACTATGAGTGAATAATGGTTTGTTACCTGTTCAGGGCTAAGAATAGAAGTGTCAATGAGCTTCCTGTCATAAGGGACCAGTGACACAGTGTCGAAAGTCAGGTAATTATTGCCATACTGTAAAGTGGGACAAAACTTGTCAACAAAGCAATACTGTGCTACAAAAATCCAGCACCTTTTAAAATTCTTATATATAACCAGATTGTAAAATTATTTGCATTTAAACTGAATACAGTAATAAATAGTTGTCAATTAGCTAGGTGTACCATTGTTTTAACTGGCACAGTGACTGCAACATCCTCAATCCTTATTCCAAAGTCATTTTCTTTGTAGTAACCAGGTTCTACAAAAAAAGCAAAATGTGCAATCATATATACTATTGAGTACTAAACACTGACCCTTAATATATGTTTAACATTGAATTATTAACAATAAAATCACATTTTTCTACTACTATGAGTTATTCAATAACTATGCTCATGTGTACCATATTTGATTGACTCTACTATGTCAACCACTATTTATTCATATTTAGCTAAAAAAAACCTCCAGAATATTCTCTGATGATGTACAGTTCGTCCTACCAATGGATGTGAACATTCCTTGTTGAAATGGAATATTATTGGACTGAAAACCAACAGGCCCTGTAAAAAGTAATATGATAATTAGAACAGCAAAACCTGATATCAGTAACTAAATACTGTATATCAAAACATAATAATGGCTTACATTCATGAACTCCAAAGTAGTTTCCCACACCATGACCTGTACCATGACCATAATTCAGACCTACTTCCCACAGAGCTCTGCGTCCTAGCATCTCCATGTTGATACCTTGAACAAAAAGGTCTTATGAGGAAAACGTGCTAAGTACATGGAGACCTCTTGTGGGAAAATAACAGCAAGTTACATGTATGTGTTTGTTGTAGTGTGTCAAAAAAAATAAATTAGTAGTCTTGCCTCTGGTCCCTGCTGGAAAGATGGTCCTCGAAATTTCAATGTTTCCCTTAAGCACCCTTGTAAAGGCCTCCTAAAAAGAAGAAATATTTTAACTGATATATCAGTAGAATTTTACTTTTAATAATATAAGCTTTTTCAGACAATATACTTTCTATGGACACAGAAATATTTCACACTTCATAATTTAGATAAAACGTCTAAAAAATTATGTGTTCTGAGTGTTATGAGATGTGGTGGTTTTTGGTAGGACCCAAGGATGCGGGATAGACGAAATCCTACTACGTATAATATTAATGGGGAAATAATATAGAAAAACTAAAAGGATGAAATGACGCGCCACTTGTGTGGCGTCCCGACTGAGACCAATGCGCAAACTAATCGCGAGAGGGCGCCGAAGTGCCAATGGGGTGGCTTACAGAGATCACCATTTGGGACGTCTCCCAAGTAGCGAGGCACGGAGGTAGTCCGAACGGCAGAGGGCGAAGATGAGCCTGAACGTGCATGTAGCGCGGGAAAGCCATGCCAGGGCGCGCAGCCAGGTGGCCACTCTAGCTGGGGCGTGTTAGCCTCAGCCGACTAAAGTGAGGCTCAAAAGGGCACAGAAGGCACCAACGCGCCAGGGGGCGAGCAAGCCAAGCTGGGGTGCGTCCCATTCAGAACAGGCAGCCGGCTGGAGTGAGGCTCATTGAGTACCGATGACGGAAGAGCGTGAGCTCAGGGGTGCGAGAAGCGCACGAGTACGAGATGGGAGACCCTCAAAGTGTACTAAAAATACTAAATAGCTCGGGCCCCCCCCCCCGGAACGTAATTACTATCCCTAAAGGTGGTCGGGCGTGTTTACCGAATGAAGACGACCTGGCACCGAACAGCGCTAAAACCCACACCTAAATAGTAGGAGAAGCAGCTGTTCGGACTCAGGTCGTAAATTGGACACTGGATATAAACCACCTCACCGATAGCTCTGTAATGGCGACCGGCGAGGATGGCAGAACGCTCCGGGGCGAAAGGTAGGAACCCTAACACTGAGCTTGCATTTATTAATTGCAAGGTCACAATAAAAATCTCCACAATTACTGAGTTTACAAAAAAAAACAATTTTAAGAAAAGTGTGAAGCTTTTCATGTCCACTATATCTATACTGATGGTACCTTCTGAAAATTAGTAGGTGTGCCCCAGTGCACTGTGCGAGTAATATCAGTTGTGCCATCCCTGAAAAATAAACACTCGTTATGTAGGTCAATTACATTGGCTCTGGTAACTGCAAATAACATGCTCAATAGATATAATGGTTTGCTTACAGGTACTGCCCTCCTGAGTCAATAAGATACATCTCACTCAGTGTAAGCTTTCTTGCAGTTTCATTAGATGGACTGAAATACAAATATTGTATATTTTACATTAAAATAATGCTCTAAACTGGACAGTTGTCTAATAGGTCATTTGAAAATAAAACTGTGGACAAAGACACATTTGTGTACCTGTAGTGGGCAAGGGCAGCATTAGGTCCGCTTGCAGAAATGGTCTCAAAGCTTGGGCCCCTGCTGTATTTTTGCTTGCTGTCATTACACAAATATAGCAAGTATCATGCACTGCTTTATCGATCTTTAATATGTATACAGTTTTTTCTTGTTGCCACATCAAACATACATTTTTTGGCCTAATGCATAACACAATAGAAAGTACAGTTAATTAAATTAACATAGGGTATTATTCGATTGAAAGTCAGCATGTTAGGCTAAGATCACACAGCAGCACTATATACCAGTGTTAATTTCTTTGACGATCTATTTCCGTCATAGTTTTCGCCAACGAACCTTTTCTTCATGACGAAAACTAAACGATAACTAAACAAAAACTACCTACAATGATTAAAACTATGACGAAATTTATTGACACTTTCGTCAACGAATAAAAATGAGAAAATGTTTGGCAAAGCTGACGTCCAATCAGATCTGAATTAGCTTTGTGAAAGGCAGGGACAAGTTAGGAAAACGTCCAATCATAACTACTTCGACATACATGGAAAGGCGGGATAAGCCGGGTAGCTATTCAATGAAATGCACAAATTTGATCTAAACCTGGGAAAATTATACTAGCTTTGTAATCTGTCGTTATTCATGATTTAACTTAAGTTATCTAGACAATGTCAGCAGGGAGAAAAAGAAGAGCTGATGTATGAGCACATTTCTCCTTTGAGGTCGTGAAATAATTAACCTGTAAATACTAAATTTAGTTATAAATAATCTTTTGTTATATGTTTGGTGCTTATTTTTGCACTAATGGCACTGCTGCTTTTACTGTACTCAGTTAAAGAATGGATTATCCAAGGTATGTAATTTGTTATGAACAATGCATTTATTTCTTAGGCATAGCAAACCTACTTATAATCAATATTTTTTTGTTCTGCTCAATATGCAAGGTCAGGTAAATAAAGATGTTTGTTAAAAGATATTGGTATTTCAAACATTAATATTATTCTATAATTGGTTAATAAATGTTTTATTTAGTATAAGTGTATATAATGCCTTTGATAATTCAAGGGAACTGAAGAAAAAGGATTCACATTTTACACCTTTTATATTTTAGTCGACTGAATTGACTGTAGATTTAGTCGACTATAATCTTATGATAATTAGTCCACTAAAACTAAAAACAATTCAGATGACTAAATTATGACTAAAACGAAATGACATTTTAATCACAACACTAAGACTAAAACAAAATCAAAATTTGCTGTCAAAATTAACACTGCTGGGATGAAACAGCTCATTGGTTAAAGCATTGGAAGGTTGTGAGTTTAGTTCCCGACTCTGCAAAGCATGTCGCCCTTGAGAAAGATCCTTAACCATCACCTACTCAGCTCTGCAGTAAGTAAGGAAAACTATGTTAATCCAGTTGCTACCCCGTTGCTACCCCGTTACATGTGTGCAAGTGCTTTCTCTCCACTGGTTCCAATATTCCAAAAATGCATGGCATTTATACACTTGTAATATACTGCTTACAAAAATTGAGGGACATTTATGGGGAATATCCCCTGATATTTGTGTGGAATATATTTGTGGTCTGAAATATCAATAGAATGAGATTTATCACTTAATAAGGCAGCTTAGCACCAAGACAAATTCCTACTGTTAGGAGTTCTACCCTGCTTGCCCGTGCGAGTCGCCGTCCTCACCGGTGAGGCGGTTTATATACCGTGTTTTGATTGGTGACGTGATGTTGAACAGCTGGAGATCCTGTTACTTAAGTGAGGGTCTTAGCGTTCTTCGGGCGTCACGTTGTCATACGCAGTACGTTTTTTCTCGTGTCTGCATACGCAACATTTAGACGCCAGCGAATGCATTTTGGTTTATATTTGGTCTATCTTAACGAATGTATGGTCCCCCTCTCTCGCGTCGCGTTTTATTTGAAATATAGACGGTGACATCCCGGGCCGTATAAAGCCGACGGATGTGTACGGGGAAACCCTGAGTTATTTAGCGCGTTAGGGCTAGATTCAGGGTTTCCCTTCCCGTCCTCACTCGGCTCTTATGGAGCCTCACTCCAGCCGGCTGCGCGCTCCATTTGGGACACGCCCCTGTTTGACTTTCTCGTGCGCTACCGCACGCTCCAGATCACGCTCGCCCTCTGGCGTTCCGGAGCTTCTCCGCCCCACTCGATTTTGGAAGCGTCCCACCGCACGTTGGCCCTCTGCCGTATCGGCACCCATTGTAGCCGATTCGTGTTCGCATCAGCTGGAGGGTGCCATTCCAGCCATGCCAGCGGCGTGAATTCCCCCCTTTTTGTTTTTGTACTTTGGAGAGCCTTTTGCTCTGCCTTTTTAGTTATTTCCCCATAATTATTATTATATGTCATGGGGTTCCTTCATTCCCGCATCCTTGGGTCCTACACCACATATCATAACACCTACTGAGGCATCCTAACATTTCAAGAAGGTTTTGGGCATGGTCCTTGCCCTCAATGCACAAACGCCTTCACATAGCCCAGCAAAATCTGTGTCCTTTCAACTCTGAAGAAAGTCCAAAATAGTGCAGAATAAGGTATCCAAGCCACTATTAAAAACAACTTGACTGCACACGAACGTGTAGATGAAACGTGCGCTCAGAAGCGTGTATAAGCCATTGAGAAAATTCCAGTATGCTGGAGTCACTCCCAGAGGCCAGCCTCAACTTCAGGATATGTGGCTTGCTTTGCCACAGCGATGTGTTCTCCTGAGGCAGCAGATCCGGCCTGTGTGTCAGCAGGCATGGTGGGCCCATCAGCAAGTTTAGCAAGAATGGAAACATGGTTTGTTCAGTTAGTGTGTTGCTATCAACAGCACTGACTAAGTGGTGTTCTGCAGTGCATTGTGGAATGACAGGAGATTCCTCCAGTTATGTGCCAACACATCCTGGCCTCCTACCTGACCATAAACCACAGTGGACTGCATGTGTAAAACTTTCATTGAACAACACAGCCCTGAAGGACAAGCAATTGTTGGCTGCTTTTCAACGCTCCCCTATCTGTCAAAGTGTGGTCATGAGGCAACAACTGCTGGGTCATCAGCTCAGGGTGTGAGCGCACACCCTTATCACCCTGATTACACATGCTTCTGTGATATCACCTTCGGCAGTGTGTATTTCACCAGCCCTGAGGCATGCAACAGTGACTCACTATTAAACTGTACCACCAACATGGCCACTACACATGGATTGACATCTGCCCACTTGAAACTGCACCCACATCCATAATCAAATGGCAATGTAAGTCCCTCCACTTATGTCTAAGCTTCCTTTGTTCCATAGCAGATAGGATGTGGAACTACATGTTGTTTAGCTCTATGGACACGAAACCAATCATTTCTGTTCAGTGAACACATCCGTTATTTGTAGCCTCCCATTTGTTGAATGGTAGCTGTTTCAAAAAGACTCCTGTGGTTTGGTGGTGGTTTTTATTTTCGCTCTGTTCATGAGCCAGGGCAACATAGGCCAGGATGTAATTCAAACAACCTGATGGGATGTAAATTTGAGAGCTGAATAAAAAGAATTTTGGGAAACTTTTATTAAAAATCTCGCATGTGCTTTGATGCAAATATAGAAAGCTATTTGATGATAGTCATGCTGTAGCCGAGTGACATCCAGCTGCAGCTGGTGTCTATACTCACTTATTGCAATTGCCATATCTAGTCAAAAAAGGCAGCACAACACCTGAATATGGGTTTAATGGTTTATTCAGGTATAATACAGGAAGCAATCCTAGTCCATACTACCGACCGTTTGCCAGACCCCCTTGTTAGAACGGAACTACCACAGCATCCCTACTAACCACATATTGGTTGGGTTGTGGTGCACCATTCCCAGCAAATCAAAGAGAAATACCCAGCGAATATGAGCATATCAAGGGCGGTGTACATTTTCTGGTTACATTATTACCATATAGAAGTACTTTGTAGATCTACAATTACAGTGTGTAGCACTTCTGTTTCTCTGGAGCCCTTCTGTTTCCCCTTTACTTTGTTATCTAATGATCAGCACTATTCTCACTACACTGACACTGGTGTGGTGATGGTATCTTAGTGTGTGTTGCGCTGGTATGAGTGGATCAGACGCAACAGTGTTGCTGGAGTTTTAAACATTTCAATGTTGCTGCTGGACTGAAAATAGTCCACCGAGCAAAAATGTCCACCCACCAGCAACCTAAAGGATTCGAGGATGTCTAACACAAACTGTGCAACAACAGTCGATCTGCTGTTCTGCTGTGGATATTGTGGTCCAATATCAGTGGCTCACAGTCAGGATGCAAGCAGGGGCGTGTGATACGTGTAGTCTAATGCCTTAATTGTCGTTTTTACATTACTGAGTATGTCACTCACGTTGCAAAAAAGTCTAATTCACTCTTTAAAAGCACATGACTGAAGTTAAAAATGATTGAACAAACTGCACCAGGAGACAAAATACAAACTGTCTCTAACTTTACATCTACATGGTGGAGTTATATGCTAAATGTGTCTAAGAGTACACAGTGAGTAAACACAGTGTTTAAAAATGTGCTGTATTTAACATCACATCGACGGCTATTCACGACACGAACAATGTTATAACTACACTAGTTAAACAGACTCACACTGAAGCAATTTAGAGTGACCATTTAAACTAACACATGACTTTGGAATGTGGAAGGAAACCAGAGTAATCAAAATAACCCCAAGCAGACACAGGGAGGACATGCAAACTCTACACAGACAGGATCTGAGGTCAGGATTAAACCATTAAATCGCCGAAGCTGTGTGGCAACCGTGCTAACAATGAAGTTTGAATTGCTTCTGAACACAGCGCATCACAGAGTTGTTCACAATCTTTAGTTCAACGACTATCAACGTTAAATCGATGTAACCATTATTTATTGTCACATATCGGAAGAAAGTCTTGCTTTATGCCCAGAGAGTTTTATCTGTGGAAAGACGTTTATGTATTTAATATCATGTCAACGTCAGTGGTTGTGTACACGGCAGGAGCAGGGTTCCAACCTTACTTCTCAAACACTCCGACAACAGGAGGACCTGGAGAAAACCCACGCGGACACTGTGAGAACATGAATGTGTGCAGCTGTGCAGAAATCTCTGACACTGTGCAATAACCACTTGCACCACAGGGTTGCCTTTTCATCAGATAGAAATTCATGATTAGAAAAAGCTACACCAAGAGATCTTTGCTGGTGAGAGATCTTGTTATATGGAATACCTGCCAACCTCGTGTACAGTTAGAGAAAAGTCTAAGTCATTTTCTTCCAAGCAGTTTGTGTCAGTCGTCACTTGCTGCTTCATGAGAGTCACTTTCTGACCATGGGATGTTGTATGTTGATAGTGGCTTGATCACTGCATGACGTCTTGTCAAGCTTTCATATGACATTTGTCAATAAGGCTACACTTTGTTTAAAGAATGTGTTAAAAGGTCCTAATATGACCTCTGTGCCATTAGAATGGGTTGAACTGAACACCTCAGTGATTCTCAGTATAATTATGTCAGTTCTTCAACTTTGTGCACGGTTCTTATAAAATCCGTAAAGAAATGAGATGCCACATTTGATGGAGAACTTTTACTGAGACCTAGGAATGCCAAGGTTTATCCATGGCCTGTGGTCCAACATCAGTGGCCCATAGTTAGGATCCAGCAGGGGTGTGTGATACGCATAGTCTACGACAATGCCTTAACTGTTGTTTTAATCATGTGTGAGATGACATTACTGAGTACCGTATTTTCCGCACTATAAGGTGCACCTAAGAGCCTTAAATCTTCTCAGAAATCGGACATGCGCCTTGTAATTCGGTGCGCCTTATATGTGTACTGAGTTACAAAATCTATAATTTTACTGTCGGCCCATTTCCAGCTGAGACAGGGACGTAATACGTACAGTACATACAGTGCGTAAACCAATCAGAGAACGTTACGTAACACGTACAGTACGTAGACTAATCAGAGAACATTGTGTAGAATACATAGAGTACTTACACTTACCGTATACTGCGAAACAACATTTGTTTGTCCATAACTTCCGAAAATGGCACCAGTGAAGAGGCGCTTCCTTAACTTTTTTGGAGACCATATGTTTTAGCATGCACCTTATAATACAGTGGTATTATATGCAGGGGTTCTGTATGGGCGAAGAAGTAGAATACAGAAATAGTCCCCGTAATTGAGACTGTGCCTTATAATACGGTGTGCCTTATGGTGCGGAAAATACGGTATGTAAAAAAAAGTCTAAACTCACTCTCTAAAAGCACATGACTGAAGTTAAAAATGATTGAACAAACTGCACCAGGAGACAAAATACAGACCCCAACACCACCAGCCTTGTAGTCTACATATCTTGATTTAATTGCTTGATGGTTGATTTTTGTATACTAACTACTATACAGAATAGGAAGATTGTGACAAACTTTGGAAGTCAGCTGTCCACAACAGGCTAAACCAGCCAAAGAACCAAAAAAACACAAAAAAACCAACTTTACACAAAAACATGCCTTATGACAAAAAAAGCAACAGATGGCAATGCATAAGAAATGCTGTCAGATAACAGTGATTCAAACATATTTGAAATACTTTAGACTCAAGACAAACATTGCCAAATTTTGTCGATACCACACACCCCTGTGTTCCAAAATCTACTCTAAGGATGATGGCTACTGTAGAGTGTAAATAGTGTATATAGATGCTTTGGGCTTCACAAACTTTTGGCTATATAGTTTGGGTATACTACTCTACTTTATGCTGCTTGTGTGTGTGTGTGTGTGTGTGTGTGTGTGTGTGTGTGTGTGTGTGTGTGTGTGTGTGTGTGTGTGTGTGTG
>JAVSBV010000138.1:1217231-1252894 GCA_033117975.1 Parotocinclus spilosoma | reverse complement strand
GCTTAAAAATTGACCGAGCTACAGCAGTTTAAAAACAGCCCTATTCATTGTCTATGGGATTTTTGTGCCAGAAAATCTGTTGCACCGGGTGCACGGTTCGAGATATCGCTTAGCTGTGAACAAGCACACTTGTCCCGAACATCCCGGGCGTTTCGGCGTTTGTCCCGTGTCGATACGTCGAAAGGTGTAGGAGGAGATACTGACCGAAAATTGGTGGGAAAAAAAAAAATCGGATAACAATACGTGTTACAGCAACGCACACAATAGGACGTGCATCCGAGAGAAAAGTGTTTGCACGTATTCTGTAACGATGTTTTCTCAACGTTTGCTACAAAGGCATTAATTATGAAGTGTTATAAAAAGAGGAAACGCTAAACAGAATCCCAGTAGCAGTTCAAACCGGTTAAAGGACTGGTTATGAGAGCATTGGAAACGTTTTACTCACCAGTTCCAGACATTTATACCCGAGTTCTAAAGAGTTCTAAGGAGATCGGTGCCTCCTGTTTCCTCTCTCTCTCTCTCTCCCTCTGTCTGGAGAAGCTCTGGAGTTCTGGAGTGTGCTCTCACATCGGTTTCTTTTCTCTAAGAAGGTGTGGGAGGTGAAATGGAACAGAAACCGCGGTAACAATGCAGGCTTTGATGTGCTAATGACGAGTCTTCCCAGGCGACCGTTACCGAGGGAAGAACGCGGTGAAAACAGGACAAGGAAACGTCCAGAGTAAAAGTGCAAATGATTTATTCGTTGTGGATTTCTATGTACAGTGAAAGGCGTCCTGACCAACGCACTTTTCTCAATCACCAGGTTTCTACAGCGAGGCTTTTAAATACAATACATTCAAGAAAAACAAACGGTTCCATCCAGCCGAGGAGAAGAAGAAGAAGAAGAAGAAGAAGAAGAATAGCGGCTGAGAATCACGGTGACGGTACTAACGTTCCTCCTGCGGTCCGCCGAGCCAAAAGCAGAACTACACGTCACAATACAGAGCGATGTGTGATGTCATATAACCGCCTTAGGCACCGGAAAGGATTGTCTCACACAAACACACACACACACACACACACACACCCCTAAAAGTTATTGCCACGTTTGCCATGCACTACCACGTAAGAGACAGAAATCAAAAGTGTAAACCTGTGCATGTGTGTGTTTGGCCTTCATGTGTACATACATGTACATACACACGGTCACATAACTGATCTATAGGAAGCTCTATCAAAGGCACTTCTGAGGAACACACACACACACACACACACACACACACACACACACACACACACACATACACTGATTGTAGCGAAAGTGACAGACGAAGCCCTACGCCTGGACCACTGAGTGTGTTCACGTGCACATGATTTCATAACCCCAAAGTCCGATCTAGAACTCAGACCCAGAACTCAGATCAAAGAGAGCTGGGATTTTGTCTCGGTAATCTCTGAAATAAATCAAAAACAAAAACATTTTAGCCCCTTTTCTTTGCCTTATTCGGGTTTTTCGCATTGACCTGTGGCATTGTTTCTCGCAGGATCTGGCAACCCGGACTTAAAAGCAGCGAAACTCTTAAAAGCGGTAAATCTGTAACCTGGGAATAGGAAAATGTAAAATTTGTCTTTTACTCCTGTAATCGTATGTAATTCATGATTGGGAATAAAACAAAAGAACGTAAAATTATAATAATAATAATAATAATGATCTCAAGATATAAATAATTGAAATATAAAACAAAGGGACGTTTTAATACCGGCACAGCACCGCCAAAATGACATGACAGGCCCACGATTTCACGTTTTTGTTCTTCTTCGGAGTTTTATGATGATTTTAAGGGGCGTTTCCAGCTTATTTTTTTTTAAATCAGGGATCAAGATAGATATCGATTTTAACATTATAATTAATATTTGATTAAAACGGTTCTATTCTTTTTAGGGCCAGACTTTTTTAATTGCTTGTTTTGCGGATCTGCCGATGATCATATTTGAAAACAAAAAGTAAATAATATATATTTTTTTTTTGTAGTTCTTGGATCCGCCGCAGTACCGATGGTTGAAATAAAAAAAATTAAAAAAATTTAAAAAAAAATTTTTTTTTATTTTTTTTTTGCTTTATCCAGCAAACGGTATTGTTCTGTACATTAAATTCTTTTCCAGATACACTTTAATTTAATTGTAGGTTAAATAAATTTTATTTTAAAATAAAAATATTTTTTTATTTCTTCCTCCTTCCTTGTATTGATTCCACATAGTCCTGGAGAAATTGAAAAGTGCTAAAAAATAAAGATTTATTTGTATTTTTTTTCCTCCCTCCTCACTAGGTTCTTAAGTAGGAACATCAGAGGAACAAGCAATTAAAAAAGTCTGGTCTTAAGGATAAAACTGTGAGCAAAAAACTACACGGGATATTGCTTAAGATGTTTCTAACACCCGAGCTGCAATAAATCTGTCTGCTTCCTCTCTTTTTTTAGAGGTTTGCGCAGGATCGCAGTTCTTAAAGATCGAATGCTCGTTTTCAGCACATATTATGCAGGGTCACTATTAAATTAGCAGGGAAAGGTTAAGGACCCTGCTTCAGGGGGCCAACAATATGGGAATCGGTTTCTCCTGAGGATTGTAGCCTATAGCATTTTGAACAGGGACGAAATTATTCATCCATACATCCGTCCATCCAACCATCCATTATCGTCTGCTTAATCTAAGGGCCACTTTAGAGACACCAATAAACCTAACAGGCATGTCTTTGGACTGTAGGAGGAAACCGGAGTACCCGGAGTAAACCCACGCAGACACGGGGAGGACATACAGAGCCCACACAGTAAGGACCCAGGCCGCTCCGCCCTGGAATCGAACCCGGGACCTTCTTGCTGTGAGCCAACAGCATTCTAATCGATTTTAACTCTCTAATCGATTTTGTTAAGACCCTTGCTCAAGGACCCAACAGGGGCAACTTGGCAGAGGTGGGATTTAAACCCTTAACCTTTTGGCCCCTGGTCCAACATCTTAACCATTAGGCCACTAGGAGACCAGACATCACGTGTCCTTCAAACCCGTTTTATTAAATTAATCAATAAATCAGGGGCATTTCACAACATACAGAGGGGCACAGCTGTACCTTTCCGCTTGATAATCGGTACTTATGTGAACTTTTTTTTTTTTTTTTTAATCGCCGTTAAACACTAAATAGTTTGGGATTTAGGGTTTTAGAGTAAATTAGTAATGGACGTTAAAGAATTTTAAGTATTTGCGTAGTCACTGCATTATTTGTGTTTTACGCTAATCGCTTTCTCATGTTAACCCGATGCTGGGGCATTATGGGAAATGTAGTGTCTGTAGCGAATTTGCGTACCTCAGCCAGGAGTCAGGATTAAATCCCATATTTTTTAACCCGCACTTATTTCAGTTTTACAGTTTTAAGCGCTCCAGATCCAGTACGCCTCGGCGAGAAATCATTATTGATTTATTGATTTATTTTTTAAATATTGACGCTTACCATAGCAGGGGCGTCGACATTTTGCCATGACGTCACGTTTTGTTTACGTCGCCCCACTCGGATTATTTAAACGCGGCCCGATTTTCTCGACTTTTCCTAGACGGACTAAAACAATTCCGAGTAGGAAAAGAGGTCACCTTAAAAAAAATAATAAATACATGAAATAAAATAAAAAACAATTTATGGATTGGATTTTGCGAGATGCGCGCGCACGCAGTGTGCCCGGTGACGTCACTGGGGCGAAGTGGTGCGAAAAAGAAGCGCGAGAAAGCAGAGCGCTGGAGCTCTTGTGTTTGTGTTTGTGCTTGTGTTTGAGCGGGCGTTTGTAGTTTAAAATCGGTTTGTTTTGGCCCGCGCATGGTTTCCTTTTAGCGTCCTTGCACCGGATTGCGAACGCGAACCAGAGAGCGCCTGGATTTGCGCGAAACGCGGCGACATGTCTTGGTGGGCGCGCGGGTAAGTTTAGAGATTCGGATTGTGAACGTTATAACGACCGATATCGTGTAAACTGGCATTATGGCGGCAAATAAAAACATAATAATTAGTCTCATAGACCTATAAACGCGTTCTGATGTCGGATTAAATAGTTTATAGTTCAGACGCGGGTTTTTCCGCGCGCGCCTTCACAATAATCAATAACAACCTCAACTTATCCGGCTTAATATCTGATCTGTAATCAATACGGTCCGGTTCGGTTCCAAATCAATAAATCAAATAATATCAATATAAACATACTGTATATATTTTAAAGCGTCTCCCTATAATCCTGGCTAATCGTAGCCTTTAGCAGCCACGTCTGGCCCTGACGCCCAACAAAGGAATGTCGTTTAGCGCTTTTAATCCATTTTCAACTTTTAAACTAAAATAAAACGCCTTAATTGTTGAATAAAATCAACAGGTTTTGAGCTCAGGGTTGCCCTGTCCGCCACTATTGCGCAGGGCGCGTGCACAGAATGCGCGCAAACATCAAAACACGGCTTCTTTTGGTCATTCTGTTTGATCTGAGCCGCACACGGGAGGCGTTTGTACACATGATTTGTTAAATTGTGGTCCGGATCAGTTACGAAGTTTCTTAGGGTGACCGCCGCACTTTACGTAAATGCGTTCGTGCATAAGAACCAGTCATGGCTGCAGGTGCAGAACGGGGCGTCAAAAGGAAGAAAACAAGAACTAATGGGTGCTTGGCTCTTGCGCCCTGTTTACTGTGTGTGTGTGTGTGTGTGTGTGTGTGTGTGTGTGTGTGTGTGTGTGTGTTAGCACTGTTGTAAACACGAAGCCAAATGGCCGAAGGACATCCAGCATGTTGTTGTTACCTCCCGATCATTAAACATGTGTGTTTTCACCTTGTTCGTGTGGTTTTGGCAAAATCACCTGATAGTTCAAATAAGTTTAAAACCAACACAGAAAAAAATGTTACAAAGTTTGATGAAGTTCAGGGACCCAACTGTGTTTGCTTGGCAGAGGTGGGATTTGAACCCTGGACCTTCTGGTCCATAGTTCAGTACCTTAACCACTAGGCTCAGGGGCCCAACTGTGGCAGAGGTGGGATTTGAACCCTGGACCTTCTGGTCCATAGTCCAGTACCTTAACCACTAAGTATGCAGTATCTTTATAACAACATAATGCTTCTGATGTAAACCAAACAGTTATATTATTCATGTACAAAACATATTTAATAACCTTCTGGCTTATCCACAAGTCTTGCAGACAGGTACGGAAAATCAATGGTTTTCTCTTGATGGCTTGACAGTGGACTTATGAAGAACAACCTTAGCCAAGGTTAGGGAAGGCTTTCATTACTAAATTCCTTTTGATGGTATTTTTAATATTTTGTATAAGAATATCTGAGCATCTTATTTTTCCTTAGAAATCGCGTTTCTCCATGATACATTTTCAAACAATGTGTTGTGAATATCAGAAATCACAAACAGACGACTTGTTCTTTAAATAAAACAGAGTGCCTACTCTCACCCGATTGTCATCCCTGTGGTTGAAAAAACCTGATTGACTAATTTCACCTGAAAAGTATCTTCAAAATCTAGATGTTTACTTACTTTTACCGCCTATATATAAATAATAATGGATAGCCTTAATCAAGAAATAAATCACCAAGTATACTATTGTTGTTTCAATTGTTTAATAAGGTTCTCTTTCATTTTAGGACGTTATGAAATTATGATTACATTTTAGATCAACTTTATTCAGAAATTGAGAAAATAAAGGGTGGACAAACTTTTAAGCACCACTCAAGTAAAACTCACCTTAGCTGTAGGATTAATGCACAGTACTGTTATATGGATATCCAGCAATGACTCTTTTTCCTCTTTTTCTTTATTATTTTATTTTTTTACTTCTAATTGCCATTCTGATTATATGGTGCATTGCTGCCACCTTGACTCAAATATGGAGCATGTTTGATCAATATATGTGACATAAACTACATACCTGATGCATCCAGAGTGATTTATTTAAGGTCTGAAATTGCTGAAGATGGTAGAGGATATAAATATTGGTTTGTAGTTTATGGAGTACATGAGACTAACCAAATTAAGCTTTGAATTAAGCTTAAACCTAATCAAATGTCAGAATTAGCGTTTCACTCAGTCATGTTCATTAATTAGTAAGAACATAGACATAAGTGTGAAATTATCCACCATGAAATCATTTAAAAACACAGAAGTGACTTAAGTTGAAATGTTCTGTAAAGGTATCACTAGCAGACGAAATGTGGCTCATTCTTTTCAATACCCACTTAATCCAATTCAGGGTTGTGGATTTGAAGGGCACATGGAAAGAACCAACCCTCAGTCTCTCTGGGACACACCCCACAGACATAATTTAATCTAATGCATGTCTTTGAAATGTGGGAACCTGGAGAACCCAGAAAAATCCCACATGCAGACCCAGCGGGAACATACAAGATCTCTGGATCTGGGGTGTGACATCACAGAGAATGTACTATTACAATAGTATTCAGTAACATTCCTTTTATTTTAAAGCAATCAACATAAATTACTTATATTAATTATATTAAATGTAGTAAACTTATAACATATGGAACTAATGACTTGTGGAAGTGGAATAAATATATGTAGCAGCATTTCACAGTCCAACTGCCTTGTCATGTTCAAACCATTGTAGCTCTTAACTACTGCAACAAACATCCGTCTGTTTACTTCAGATACGGTTGAAGGACAGTAATTAAGATAAAAAAAAAACAGGAAGAGTATGAATTATAAATGCAAACAAATAATGACGTAAACTCTGTCAGATAATAGCCCTGAAAGACCACCTGTTTACTGTTGCACATCGAACAAAATAGCTCATAAACAGGATTTAGAATAAGAGTCGCCTTGAGTAGGCAGCATAACAATCAGATGAGTGGGGAAACATGTGCAATACTAAAAATAAATTCTAAAATATTTTTTTAATTGTGATGCGAGGGTATTTCAAATTTTGCAGCAGCCCACAGGCAGCATACATGGCATTCCTTTATTGAGAGAACTTCCTGTAAACATTAAAGTGCTTCCTGCATTAGATTCCAACACTTTGAAATCTGGCTTGTGCAGGCTGCATCAGATCTGTATGAATAAGTCAACATCCTCATTACCCATGCATTAATGCCACAGGGATTTAAAGCCATGATAGAGTATAATAACACAAAGAATACAGAATGATGAAAGAATGATTTCTTATACCTACCAATCAATGACAAAATAACGAATGGATGCAAATGTTTTAATTGTCTTCCTTATAACACACGCATGACTTGGCATTAAACTGGCTCATAACCTACACCAGTAACTGTAACTTATAACTGAAGTTTATAATGTTATATATTTATAAAAATACGTTTAAATATAAAGTTTCTCTAAATTCCTACATGATACAACAAATCTGAAATTATTTTTGTGTCCAGCTTGACATTGTCTGTCATAATCATAATGTGTTGTCCACTGTAGTAAATGAAGTTCAGCTGAACATGAAATTACATTTTGCCTTTTGTCTTCAAGTTTCCATTATGTAATAAACTGCTCGAAAAATACAGGATATTTAAAAATGAATATGAAGTAATTAAAAAGAAGGCTTTGATTTTATTTAATTAAACAAGATAATCAGAAAAGCAAATGAAAAGTCAAAGAAAGTTGTTTGATTATTAGATGCAAACACAATTATGGTGATTGAGTAACAGGTGACATATTCATGGGGATGAAAAGAAGCATGTCAAACTGGATGAGAGTGCCACACTTGCAGTGTTCAGTAGGGTGTATGATCACCCAAGACTGCCAAAACACACTGAGACTGAAGGGCTATGGACAGGATAAGATTGTCCAGCAGTTCTTACGGGATCCTAGTCATATTAATTTAGAAATCTATTTTTTTGTGAGCAGTGTATTTAATATCATAATTAATACATGGTGTTGTTACCGACACTAATTATAGCAAAGAAGGGAAAATGGCAACAGTGACATTACAGACTGGTTCACTTGTCTTTCGGTTATATAACATTATCAGTAGTAGCAGAATGATTTTATTTCATTTTACAGGTACATCTTAAGTGCCTTGATCCATCAAAATGCCGCTAGGCTCTTTTGCAGTGGGAAAATAATGTGAAGCACACTTCCAAATAAGTAATGGCTAAAACAGAGCATTAATCACCCAACCAAGATCCCAATGAAGATGCATTTCACCAACTGTGGACAAACAGTCAAAGTAACCTGTACAAACAGGCTGCATGCTTAGCATTATCGGTAAATGTCCAATGCTGATCTGGTAGCAGAGGTGCTTTGACTCAGATTTGAGTGTGGAGTGTGCATTAAATTGGTTCAGCTGGTATTTCTCAACTGTCACAGTGTGAGCGTATCAGTATGAGTGGGGTAACACTGCAGGGACTGGGATAGCCTACCAGTTAAGTGACTTGACTATGTACCAGAAGTTCAGGGTTCAATTCCACCTTGGCCAAGCTGTCACTGTTGCTAAGATTATATAAGATTTAAGTTGCCCTTGATAAGTAAATGATTAATAAATGTACAATGCCTAGGGTGTGTTTGTGTGCATTCACACTGTCCAGGGGTGGCCCCATTATGCATCTTGTGCTGCTGGTAAGGTCCCATCTTCTGGACAGTGAAACCCTGAGATGTATTAAACATAAGAGATATTCCATCTATAACCAGATGGAATATGTACTAAATATAGATGTCATAGTGCATGTTATGTTTATGTTAATTAATACAACTAAAGTTTAGAACACAAGAGCCAAAACAACATAACATGTAATAACAGACAAAACAGCACAAAGCGAAATTCAATTACAGTGTCCACCACAACATTTCTTTCATGTATATGGTAAAGAAGGATGCATACAAAATATGTTTATGAATGCCAGTATGGCCAGAAACAGGGCATTTTACTTTTGCAAATTATCAGAAAGCTAAAGAAAAGACAAGCACCTTTAAACTACTCTTGCTCTCTTGCAGGGTGAGAAGATTACTTCATGAGAAGTGAATGCTTCAAGTGGGTCTTGCAAAAATGGAAAGTGCTGCTGTGGTACAACTAAAGAGGGTGTTGGGGACATATTTGCCCTTGGGCAGGTGCCTCCTCACATAATACACAACCAGTATGTTTTAGAAGCACAGACCCTAAACTAGGGATTTAAGTGGCAAGATGATTTTGAAGAAAACATTTGACTTGACCTTCAGACTAATAGCTTCCATTGTGTTTTATATTAGAGTTTGTTCAGTAATTATTTTGAATATGTAACTGTAAACTAATGCATTTTGGTAGTATTCAATTGCAAATAGTAATAAAACTCTCTTGTCTTGTAGTATTTTTGTTTCCATTTACATTGCTAACTTTATTGCATAAGCAACAGCATTTTAATCAAATTAAATTAAAAGGGGGTGTGTTGGAAGTAATGTTCCTGCTATCATAACTGATTTGGTTGTATATTTTATTATACCCCCAAACAGAAATCAGTTTTGTCTGCTCAGATTCATTTGGTGTGTAAATTAAAAAATCCATTCTTGCATTTATCACAACACTTAAAACACCAAGTATATCAAACGATTAAGTACCGGTTTTGTCCCATTTAACAATATAGTCATTGTTGTTGCATAATTCTCCACATATTCTCTTTTCGCAACAGGGACGGACTGCAGGTAGGTATGGACCAGTATGTATAACCTTACAGTGTTTTGATCTTGCCCTTTATGCACTAAAATTTATCTGGCTTCCTTAAATAATGTAATAATATTATTCAATTATATGCAAATCCCTTCCAATCTTTCTCTGAAGAAACGTTTCAATAATTTTCTCATACATTTGATGACAAACTGGAGATACTCTGCCTATATTTTCTTATCAAAGGCTCAAATTTCTCTGGATGGTGCTTTTGTACCTCACCTGTTTGAAAGCACATCATTATTTCATTTTTTTTAATTCATTAAATTCCCCGAATTAAATAATATGGCTTGTTCTGTCTGCAACCAAATAAAAGTTAAATTAAATGTAAGGAACACAGTAATTTTTTACTTGCTTTTTCTTTGCACCGTCCCAACTTTTTCTGATTTGGGGTTGTAGAACTAGAATCAAATGAAGGCGCTATTAAATGTACAAGTTCAGGACTAACTAGTGAGAAAGCTCTCTTTACTTCAAATATTTAGGTAACATGTCACAATGTTTGATCTTACAATTCAGCTTCAGAAGCCATCTCTATACTGTCAGATATAACATGGCAGAATTAATTCTGAATATGTTTAGTACAACAAAGGAAGAGAGAGATAGGATTAGGTTGTATTACATAAACTCCCATTTCTTCTCATTTATCAATGTCACATTGATAAAAAAAATATCAGATTCTTTAGTTAGGTCAATTAATGCATCTGAATCATCTAATGCATTAAAATTTTGTCATGCTGTTATTTAGCATTTTAAGGAGTTTGCAACAACAGTGTCTGTTAGATTATTAGCAAAAACTTAAGCAGTGTGTCTTCCTCCTACACCCCCTCTTCCTTTGTTTTTGGTAGGAGGACTAGCGTGAGGGGCACGGGGCGGAGGAAGGCCCTCTTTTTTTGTGACTCCCACGGCGGTGATATAAGGCACATGAGTGAGTGCAACCATTCAGAGCAAACAACCACCATATGCAAACCTGCCACTAGCCTCTGGTGAACTTGGAGCACACCACAGCTGTCCTATTCCACCAGGAGGAGGAAGAAAGTGACCCTGTATTACTCTGGAGAGCTTCGAGCAAGACTTGCTCTTAGTCTTAGAGTGGCACTGATATACAAACTCATTCAGACAGCTCCATTCACACACACACACACACACACACACACACACACACATCGTAATCGCTCACACAGCCACACGCGCAGGAGCAAACAGTATCTCTGCCTTTCTCTCTCTCACACTCACCCCCCCCCCTCCTCTCTTCCACACACACACATTCACACACACACACACACACACACACACATACACACACGCACACACACACACACACACAGACAGACACACACACACACATACACCACTACAGTATATCAGGCTGTGACTAGCGGTGAGACGGAGGGGAGAGCAGAAATGAATGTGAAGATCCTGACGTTGGTGATTGTGCTGCTGCTTGCTCTGCTGTGTTCAGCCTGTGCTGGTAAGTCAGGGAGCATGCAGGCTGTTGCCTGGAGCCTCCCTATGCTGGTCTTTTTTCTCTCTCTCACTCTCCTGTCCTTTCTATATGCTGTTAGCCTTCAGCTTGGGTAGGGGCATCTGTAGTTGATCAGTTACCCAGCATAGTTAGCTTTCTGTGGCTGGGCAGACAAGGAGAAAGAGCACCTGGGCTGTACACTGTACTGCACTGCAGTGGTTTGCATGTTATTGTTGTGGTTTTTTGGTCTCATTCTTTTGCTCATTGAACACTTTGCTGTGAAAGCCTTGATAAATGGATGCCACATCATGAATGGATTTAAGCGAAATGAATTTATGATTATTCCTATTCTGTATTATGCAGTGCTAAGCTAGCTTCAAGGACTAAGTCTGTGTGTTGTCGGAGGTGGGCAAACATAGCACATATGCTTATAGAATGTTCTGATAATCCACAAGGTGCTACCAAGGAGAGCTAGTTGTTTATTTCATTCATTCGGTCAGGATTCTTTGAAAACAGAAAATGTGCTCTTTTAAGGCAAGTGGATGTTTTTTATTTCGCATAAATAATACATTTTTAGTCCATGTATTCATGTAAAGGTACTTGTACATATTACCATGATATTTATGAAATTGTATATTATTATAATCTATATTCTATGCACATTTAAAATTATATTGCAATGTAATTAACCAAAAACATAGCAATTTGGCCTTCACCCAAGCTTGGACAGTCCAATCTTAGTTTTAACAAGGACCGCAGGAACAGTGGCTAGCCTGCAGATCACAGTCAAGTGTTAAAAACAACATTGGCTTTTCTGTAAATGCCTGCAAAATTCTGACACTGATCAGCTAACAACTGCAGAGAAACATGTGTGGTGTGTGGAAGAGGGGAAGCATGTGAGTAAGTGTAAAAGAAGGGTTTCTCAGAGGTTGTTGGCTATTTGTTATATCTAAATACCATTTATTTTAGAGATGCTGATATATATTTAGTTAGTATATATCAAATCGAATATATATTTAGTCATATATCATTTTAATACGTATTTTCTAATCATTTAATACATGAATTTATGAACTAGAGCTGAGGCTGCTCCATGCTCCAGCATTTCCACATCCGATCCGTATATGTGGGCCAAGCTACCCGATGATAGCCTGTTCCTCGTCAGCATTAGCAGCATTTGCACCACTGAGGGAGCATTAGAGAATCAGGTGTCAGTGACTGGAAGAGAGTGATTAGGGGAGAGAGCTGCCTGGGACTTGTGCTGTCACGGGAAGGTGTTGCAAGTGGCTCAGTGTGTAGGCAGTGCGTGGCAGTGCGTGTGAAGCCTTTCATCTCCAGACAGCACTTTCTCCAGTTCAATGAGAGTTTGCTGGAAATTGCAAGCTATTTCAATCTAGAGATAAAGGAGCTCAGATGGCGATTGTGCATGTCTGTACTGGGATTATCTGGAGGCAGAGACTGAACGAGGGTGGGGATGTGCAGGAGAAGTAACAGCGCAGCAGACGACAGACTTTCATTGCTATACCTCCAGATAGTGGCTTAGAGCAGTAAGAATTGTGACCTTGCAAATCTCATCTCAATATACCTCAGTCAGCTTGCTTTGTAATGGGCTTACCAATGATCAAGCCCACACTGCAGTCAGCCATCCATAATGCATTGTGAAAACCCCATCTTTTTAGTTTTATTATACTTATGCCTGGTATGTAAACATGCAACATCATACCCTTAATCTTGCCTTTAACATCAATGTCTCACCTTTGGGTCATGAGAAACACAAGATGAATCCCCTTAACACACAATGGAAACAGAGGGGAGGAAAACAACAGGTTGAAATAAACACACACACACACACACACACACACACATGCATACATAAAGCTCCTGAGATGTGTAATTTTATCTGCCTGGTTTGTCGCATTAGGTCTTGCACAAATGAAAGCAGGTGAGCGTCCAGAGATCTTTCACATCATTGAGACAAACCATCTGTGTAAAAAGACCCAATTTCACTTGCCTTCAGCAACACCATCAATCAACTTTGATATATGGCCGAGGCTGGATCACACACTAGTACCCAGCACCCTCTGAGTCATCGAGGACCATAGATAGACAAGCAAGATAAACACAGGCTTCATTAAGAAATACAAATCTATGGTTCACACATCTTTTACCAAAGGAGGTGCTGTAGCATGAGTATTTTGTAAAACAACATTAGCAGCTCTGCACCAGCAGGATCATGCACATGCAGGAAACAGTTATAATTTCAGACCCTGCTCACCTAATGTCAAGAAGGTGGTTCTGCCTGTGATTACAGCGTCTGAAGAAAGTACACAAACAGCCAGAGTTTTCCAGATGTCTAGCAATGGGATGTTAATGTGGAGTGAGGAGAAGAGAAAGAGAGGCTGGTCTGTGAAAGGTTTATATAGCTTATGTCATTTAACAGCTCTGTTTGAATTTCAAATCTGTTAGTCTTGACATGTGCATGCACTTGATGTTTGGGTTCCAGACATACATACACAACTAGGATGAAAGAAAAATGGATACAATACAATTGTTGGGTCCACTAGTAGTAAAATACATGCAAGTTCTATTCACATTGAGTAATATTTTTGTGTAAAGTGGCTACAAAAGTGGATATAAAAGTGGTTATATTTCCACATTCTTCTCTATGCTAAACAAACTTAAATTCTTTAATTAAAACATTGGATATTACTTATGCCACAACACATTTTGTAACGACAGAATTTGTCTGACATAAGGAACATCCCCAAGCTGTTGCAGTAAAAGCAATGCATTATATAATATTGGACAAAAAGCATACAATCTAAAACAAGCTGTACAGATAGCTCAAAGTCACATGTGGTGTTGCAAGCTTTCTGATGCTGTGATGTTGATAATTTAAATGTAAACTTCCACTATAAATATATCAGCTGGAGGTGTTACTTGTTCTTCCAAATTCACAGGTGAAGTTTTGACAGGTTGGGTGGTATAGTAAAAAAAATAGCTCAAGGCTCCGGCTTTCCATTCATCTGGAAACATCTGTCTGCCTCATTAACTGGCAGCCCCTGTTTGAAAGCAACCAGCCAGCCAGCTGAGTTTAGCCAGACCAACATGCTGTTGGACTGCAAATTCATAAGGCTTTCATTTCAAGCGAGTGAAAGAGGTGAGTGAAATTAATCAAAATTTAGCACAAGTTGGCCAGGCTGTTTCTTTCGAACATCTGACACTCCCCTTAGTCTGTCTCTTTCCCCTTTTCCCCCAACTGCTTAATTAAAACCAGTTATTTCAGAAGACACACTTCATCTACCATGGCCAAAGTTTAACATGATTTATGGATCCCTATTTGACCATTAAGCGTAGCATTTATAACAGCTGCCAATCAAATGTGATCATGGTGGATATTTTTATGAACCGCAAGCCATACCAACGAGAAAGCCTCTGGCAGGGAGGGAAATATGCTTGAATTTCTTTCATGCTCATATAGAAACATATTGCTGCATGCAGCCTCAGACATTGCACTGTATAATATAGTTTGTTAGTACAGAATGTACAATGTACATAAAATGAGTTAAGCATCTATGTATTTATATGCCTATATATGTCACAAGGGAGAAACCAAATAACCAGAACAGTATATCTTGTGAAGTCCTATTTCATAATATTTATAATATTATGAATGTCCAATCCATTGTTCGCCATTTTAATATACTGTTGGCACTCACAGGTTTTAATGTGAACAAGTGAAAGTGGATCACACAGAAGTAGTTGAGAGTTGGGAGCACTTTACACATCCACTGAGAATTCATACTTGCAGGCTATTAGGTAGTTCTGCAGTGCTGTTATGTTTTATTTTATGAAAACTGTATGTAGGCTACATAGCTCTGCTTTTTTATTATGTATTAAAAGAGCAGCACTTAATGCATAGTTATGGGTAAATGGACATTTACTGCTATTGTATTATATCTATTAGTTAATCTAACAGTTTAATTGTCTGGTATAAGAATAAACTGTTAAAAACAGCAGCTGCTACCACAGCTTTCATTTTCTTAGTGTGAGCGGTTTGTTTTTGTGGCACAGTTTTAAATGGAATTCCTAAACATATTTATACTTGAGGGATAATCTTTAGTGAAAGGATTAAAGACCATTGCATCTCTTGTGTCCACACTTGTAAACACGAGTTACTATACTAACACAAAAAACAAACTAGATAATGCACTGCAGTAGTGGCCTAAATGACCCTAAAATCCACCATGAGAACAAGGTCAAATCAGATTAGATGTGGTTTGCTTATTTCAATTATCTTAGAAATATAGTCCAAAGGCTGAAGAGAGCTTTAATGAGAGAAAGAGGCAAAATATTTCACAATGTTGGGACTTCTCTCAGCAATCACCCTTTATTGAGGCACTGACCTAAAGCAGGGGCACTGCAGCAGCTGCCCAGTACACAGTTAGATACAACACACAAACTCAGAGCTATGAACACTATGATTCAATGGTATGACATGGAAGTGATTCATGACAGTTTAGTAAGCCAATTGAAACATGACTCATATGGATATGGCTTCTAATACCATGCAGGATATATGAATCTTCAATGCCATGGCTATGAAGGATATTAACCTACCGATCCACCAAGGTGACATGCTGTTTTAGCTGAGAGCCAATTCAGAAGAAATCTAGTTTAAGACAGTTTTACATGACCTACTCCATGATAAACAGGGTAGTCACCCTAGTCACCCTAGTCTGTTCAGGCAGCCTCTCTCTCTCTCTCTCTCTCTCTCTGTTTTTCTCTGAGTTTCATTAGCATTCCTGACAGCAGGCGGCCCTGGTGCTTTGAACCTGAGCTCTGATCACTTGGAACTGGGCCACTTCTCACCTCATCATTAAAGCCACGCACTAATTTAGGTCATGTGTAGTTTGCTTGCAAAGCTGTATGCCATCTGAATGTCTCCAATGAGATCTGAGAGCTCAGTAATGACGAAGTACAGTTTGCTTTTTTAAATAGAAGCCAACTCTTTTATTCTCGGTAATAGGTTAAGAAAGGAGCTCAAATAGAACAGCTTTTGTGGGCTGAGGGCTGAGAGTACCGGGAAAGGTTTTATTCCGTCTGTGCTCCTCTGTTCAGCAGTGTCAAATAAAGCTGGAACCCCCAAATATCCCCAACAGTCCGCATTGCAATAACAGTAGTGCAATACTGCAAATGGGAAAATGTATTTTCTTTTTAAGAACTCATTCAGGATTGTGGCAGATCAGTGCATGTCAGAGGACTTCTACAAATCTACAATTTGCATTTTCACAATATTATTTTTTGGTTCTGACTAGGCACCTTTCACAGTGGCTGTCATGGTAACATGGTCTGAAAATTGACTGCTGATTGGTACTAATTTCTGCACAGGCCCTGTGCTACTGGTAGAAATGTGATAAGCAGCACTATGACTCTGGGGCTTGAAAAGAATGCAAGTGATTTTATAGGTATTAATGCAATTTTACATGCTGCCCCAGAAATAGCAGTGGTGCTTACCTTCATTACCTTGATTGTTCAAGTTTGTGTTGCAAAGCTACCCGGTTCTGTCACTATTGTAAACAGGTCCTTGTTTTAAAATCACATGCACACTCATGTTTAGATATCATGTGTGATTTTGCCAGATGTCTCAATTGTCAGGATTAGAATAGCATACATTGATCCATCCCTCAATAATTTCACTAGTTTCACTATTTCTAATCTTGCTGCTGACATGTGGTGTAAAATTAAGGAATTTTATGGCAGCTGCAAGATAATGTATCAGATATAGTAGTTTTTGCTATCACACAGCTACATTAAATCATGTTTCACAGTTTACTTCAGAACTGCAATGTGAATGCACCCTATGGTTCCTTTTTTGTGCACACTTATGTTGTAATGAATGAAGCCCTCTAAGCACTGACGACACAGGGCCCATGGTTACATGATCATGGGGATTTAGTCCAAAACACTCACACAAAGTTTTGTCACAAACAGGATGTAATTGATTCTAAATGCAAACATGGAACAGAAATTCGGTGGGCAAGCAACCCCTGCTTAGCTCATTTGGACTATAGCATACCTGGAAATCATTGGATGCAGGTAATAGTACAACCTGGACAGATGTACAGAGTGCAAGTCTGTCACATGATTTTGTACAATTGAGTTGAGTAGATGATGGTTAAGGACCTTCCTCAAGGGTACAGTAGTAGCAGCTTGACAATAATGGGATTTTAACCCTTAATCTTCTGGTCACTTATCCAATGCATTTATCACTAAGCTATAACTCATTCAACACTCATTCAACAGTGCAGTATTCTATGTTCTGTACTGTGCAAAACTCTTATGCCACCACTATATTAGATAGCAGCTCCCCCCTTACACTAGCAATAGTAGTATCTGGCAGCTTCATTGGGAGGCAAAGATGACAACTTTACAGTTCGAGAAAGCTTGATCAGCTTGGCAATTTTGGTAGGGTAACTTCCAAGAAATCGCTTTTCTCTGGAGGGCAACAGGGTGAAAAGTCAAAGATATGCTAAAGCTCACAAAGATTGTATAATATATATATATATATATATATATATATATATAAAAATATATAAAATATGGTTTTAGGATTGTCAGGTTGTAAGCAGTCTAACTAAGATCATATCCTGATATTCATGAACGCAGAATACATACATTGTGCAGTCACAAGCATGGCCTGGATTGGTAGGCAGTCCGTTGGGATGATCCCCTGATTATCCCTCCCTCAGACACAGCCACTTGTGTCTGCATAGAACACCAAAATAATCTTATTAGTAGTAAGGTAGTATGTATTTTCTGACCAGTGTTAAATGGGAATAGGGAATGTGGTGTACATAATTGATTGTACAAGTTTTGTTAAAAAAGATAATAAATAGATAGTAAAAATGAACAAAGAAAAAAGCTGCAAAATGACAAAGACAATAAGTCTTTGGAAACCACACAAACTCAAACAGAAACAATTTAATTACATTGCATGTAGATTATTGCCTTTAGTCGCCTAAGTCTGAATCAGTGGGGGGTGAGTATCAGAGGTCAAACTTACAGAGTAAAAAGACAAGCAATATGTCTTCCTATAGAAAAGCTGCACCATCCTCACCTGGTTCTGCTTTGCTCATAAGTAGATCTAATCTCATACTTCCTGGAGTGGCGACTAACAGATTATGTCCATCTGGCCTTTCCATCTATGTGTTCTTTAAAACATGCCTCTAATGTTTCCCTAACTATGGTCATGTGCCTTTTTTGATGGATTAGGTTCTTTTTTGGTGATGTAGAGTGCTTGTAATTGCAGCATTGTGTATATCATAACTCATACCTCATAACTGTCCTGTGCTCTTTTTCTCTCTGCGAGACAAGCTTTTGAAAAGACAGAAGTTATTTGCATTAGAGACAGAGTAAGGATTTCAAGGAACAGACCATCAACTTTGGTAGGTCCAGCAGGAACAAGGCAGCAGTGTGAAAAAGCCAACATAATGGATAGCAGCGGAGGAGTGCAACGAGGCAGGGAGAAGAAGATGAAATAGTAACACTTCTGGCGATTCATCATGACTCTGGAAGATGGTATAGACATGAGGGTAGTCATTGCTGCACTACTGTCTTCAGTAGAGCTGAAAGATGGCTCCACAAACTTCTCAATTTATGAAGCTATAACATGAAACAGTGAGTCCAAACAAAAATGTCTTGTGGGAAAATGACCCAAATATCACCCTTGGAGTTTCTTAAGCGGAAATATGATGGCTTAAGATAAGGATGTTTATATTGTGAGAACTTTCTGGTAGCACATTTCTGAATGTTGTTTTACAACTTTCAATATGCCAAAGAATCTGAAGAATATTAGGTTCACTACTTAGGGCCTTAAGGTTCATTAGGGTCTTCTTATCGCTTAACTCACAGCATCAAAACAGATTATTTCTCAGTGGATTTAGTATAATAAGCATAAGCAGTGGGTTAAGGAATGACCATATTAGTATGCACACGCTTTCATACTAGATCTACTGTTGTTGACATCAACACTTTGCATTCATGATTGAGAACATAAGTATATGCCCCCAGAGGTCTCTAAAGGACCATGTGTTCTGAGTCAAGAGCTGTAATGTCAATACAGTCGATGACAGCAAATCCATGTGCCTAAAATTGATTTCCCTTTCAACAGTTAATGCGCGAATGTGAATTCCCTCAGAACACCAAGGGTTAATTCATAAACGTTGTTCTGATGGCTGCCGGCTGTCTTTATTTTTAGAAGCTTTTGTTACACTTTTTTGACCCAAACTCATCCTCCCAGAAGCTGAATGATGGCAGGCAGCGAGTGATGGCAGGAAACATCTAAATTGTCTCATTAGGGAGAGGGGTTATGTCAGACAGTACATTGGAAAGAAGAGTGATGGTGAAAGGTTGAACTTGTCCAGTTGTAAATCCAGTCTGTCCTGATGTCTGGCTGGGAAATACTGCATCGATCCCTGAGTGTTCATCCCTTTGAGACAGTTTGGTGCTGTTCTTCTTGTCATGTTTCAGGGGCATGCGGGGTTGAATGATGGCTTTAATGACAGCCGTAGCATGGCTAGGCCTGCTAGCATGTTACTACCAAGGCAGCATCAGGAGGGGAAAACTCCTTTCTGTCTTAACCTTATTCAGACACAAAACACCTTGGTAACTTCTCATCAAATACCTTCCTACACCACCTGATTAGCCTACTTCAGCCTAAATGTATAAAGGATAAGGTAAAGGCAGAATGAGTAGGAAACCAGATGATATGCTTTACTCAATTACATCTTTATATGCCTTGACAGAATTAGACTGCTTTCATGTAAGTGTGTAACACTTTTAATATGATTTATTTAAAAATGTAGACATTTAGACATTTACATGCTTAAACCATAAAGGCAACCCTTATCAGTTTTCATAGGCAAAAAATCCATTCGTGACAGTCCTACATTAACTAAGGTAATAAATAAAATAAAACTTCAACGTTTCAGTTACAAGCACAATAAGAGATTGGCCAAAACCTCAGGAACTCACTGCATATGTTTAAACATAGGACATTAAAAATTTGAGATAATACTGGTTTATTCTTTATAGTTATTTTGGCCAATATTTTTCTTAGAATAGAAGAATTGTGGAATTCAATACTTTAGCAAATCAAATGATGTCCAGCTTCACTACCAGTAAACGGGGTGAGGATGTTACATACAAAACTTTATTAGTTTTTCATACAGTGTACAAAGTGTACACGAACTGCCAAAGATAACTAGTCACTTGACACAAAATGCATATTGTTGTTAAATAATGTATTTTTAACTACAACATCTTATTAATATCACTAAAAGGAACCCTAAGCGCAGCAATCCACCTTTAAAAAAGCTGCATCAAGTTCCAGATCATATCATTTTCAAACAAAAAATAGATCCAGAATATGCATGATACTTAATCATATGTGGCCAACTTTCACTCGGACTTCCATGTATAAATGCATGAATGGTATCTGTAAGTATTAGAAATTAAACCTAATCATAAATTAAAAATCTTAACAGTTCTGGTGGCTCAGTATGAAAAGTTGTGGTTCCATCTTAGTCCTGGTGCAACTCTGCCTGTGTCCACTGAATTCTGGTTTAGGCTCCAGACCCTGCCAAAATCTGCCCAGAATTGACTGATTGATTGAGTGGGGTAGAATGGGATATATTTGCTTTAAAAAAAAAGAAAAAAAATCAGCATAGGGGGTCAGGCTATAAATGATCATTACTGCAGGATGACAAGTGATAAGACAATAGAGTAGGCAAAATTGTAGCACAAAGCTGAAGACTTTGTGAGTGATGGTGAAGTGGTAATAAGTAAACCCATTTTGATCTTACGTTGTTATTCCAAAAAATGTCAATGTACAGTACATAAAATATATGCATATGAAACTTTTGTCTGACACAATTTCACTATTTGTTAGCTACTACAAGGTTCTAATGTTATTCAGTACATTTATTTATTTTCTAGTAGTTTGTATTTGACAACAAGGCATCGGAATCAATTCATGACAATAATTTTGCCCCATATTTTTTGTGAGCAGTATACTAAGACATAGCATTAGGATCTGTAGTTTTTGTATGAAATGTTTGTATACATACATACATACATACATGTCACTATTTTGCTCCAGGAAATAATCTCAATGATGGTTGTCTCTCACTCCAGAGGGGAACTTTTTTGGATTGTGTTAATCTACTGTGAGTTATGTCATTGGGCTTCATAGCAGGAAAAGCTTAATGGGATTCTCTGTTTACTTTAAAAGTAGGCTAGTTGAGGACAGTAAAAGATTCCTGATTTTGTAACTGGGAGTCTTCATGAGCTTTTGCAAGAACTTAAAGTTCAATGAAATATACACTCACATGTTTTAGCAGAAGATTTACAAAATCTTCACCACTTTGCTGTTAGTGTGAAACATGGTGTAAAATCTCTTTATTTTAATATGGTGACCTGGATGTTCATTAAATTCACTTAGCAATTAATGATTGAACAGTTTTCCATTATCTTCTCATCTGATTCAGGTGATTTAGCAAGTGAAACATTAAGGTAGACTAAACATTTTACATGGTTTTCTTACTGTCTGCACGTTAGTAACTTTCCCATGCAAAGGACAATCATGCTATCTAGAAGAACACAGAGGTCAGAGGTTGAATGAGATCAGACATTAACCACATCAGATATGAGAGAACAGATAAAGATACCCCATTTCCTCACAGCCTGGAGGAGTGCCTTGATTTCCGACAGAGGTGAAGGTTAGGTAGATGTGGATCACATTGAAAAGTTCAATACAGCCTTAAAAGATCTAACCACACTTACTGGAGTATAACTTTGCACCATCTGGGTATATTCAAACCTTGAATGTGCATACATATACAATCACTCACAAATGTATGCATACGAGCTGTTCCCAAGTATGGTTTGAGTAAATTAACCCTGCCTAAAGAGCCCATGAGTGTGGTATATGTTCAAAATATTTATGATATTCCATATTTTACACACAAAAATGAGGGGATATTTAAAACGAAATATTCCATAATGAAGTATCGCATATTTTTGGTACAGTATGTACATCTGCTGCAATGCCTTGTGAATGTGTTAGAACTGGATAACATAACAGTCAGAGGTCAGTTCAGATAGAAGCCACACAAACTGTGCAACAACAGATGTTTTACAGTCTCTGCCTTTACAACGTGGAGAAATATGGTAGATGTGTCTAATATTATGCATGGTGAGTGAACACAGTGTTTAAAACTCCAGCAACACTGCATTGTCTGATCCACTCACTCCAGCACAACAGACACTAACACACCACCACCACATCAGTATTACTGCAGTGCTGGAAATGATTCACGACATACATACTACCTGATCTGTAGGGTTCTTTACCATTAGAGAACAGAGTGTAGAGAAGCAGGCAAGCTATAGTCTGTAACTGTAAAAATAGTTCATCTAAACTGAAAATTGAATAAAATTGGCAATGAGTGTAGGTAGTGCTTGGTGAGGGTATACTCTGGACAATGCTTTATCCATACTGACTAAAAATTTTAGTCACCAGCTAATTCAGTTTTCATGTTGGTTTATGCCTGAACCTTGATTAGTCTCAGACCTTCACTAAATAATAAAAGCAAGCATACCTGTTCTATTGATCTGGTTAATGCATAGTTATGCATAATAGCTAATACAGGAAACATATCAACATACATCAAAGATCCTTTTTTGCCCACAGGTCCAGTGGCCTCCACCGAGCATAGCAAGGAGCTGGAGGAAGTGGGCAGCATGAGGACTCCTGTGCGTCAGAACCCTGCCCGAGCTGGCCGGAGCCAAAGACCCACTGGGTGGAGGAGGAGACGTCCACGACCTCGTCTGTCCCACAAGGGACCCATGCCATTTTAGAGCAAGGTTAGTAAAGTGCTAAAAGTGCTGTACGAAATAATATGTTAACTTACCATCTGATATGCAGCCAAATTTATTTTACTTTAAAATGTACTTTATTTCACTAATTTTCATTTTACTTTCAGTGTTACCTTTTATAATGTGAAAAATGATATTTAGATTGCTGGCTTCTATAGGTCTGCTTTCTTCCAGTACTTCTATAGTATATTACTAATATATAGTGATAATAATGATAATGTAATTTACACATTTTGCTGACCAGAACAGACTTAGATCAAATATTTTAGTAAATTTATTCTGGATAGATCCCCTTAACAAAGTCACTGCAGGTTACATTTTGACATAAATCATTTGCCCTAAACTTTCAAGGAAAAGATTCAAAACTTAACATAAAGTAAAGCTACTGAATTACTTACGAAACAATTTATTTGTGTGACACTGTAGATGCCCATAGCTCATTCACAACCTTTGTTAACAAAATATGTAGGACAGGAAGGCTCAGTGGGGTACAATTCCTCTGCAGGAGGTGACAAGTCCATTATAAAGCCAGTTCTGTTATAAATTTATGTCATTTGTTACTTTCAGGCACTTGCAGACAAGTCAACTTTTATTGCATAGTTAAAGGAAGGGAGATAAAAGCATTAGAAGAGGATAAAAGCCAACACAAATCTATTTTTTGTGGTTTTACATCTATGGTAAATCATAGTTTGTTATTGTTTTGGCCAGATTTTATGTGGGAATTTCCTATTTCCTATTCATGTTCTCGCATGATCCAAGGGAAAGAAAGCAGTGGTGTAGCTTCAAAGAGGAATACAAAGAGTAGGTCCATGGCATGAAATCTTATGCTTGAAGGACTACAGAGCCCTTTAACAGTTCAATACCTCCCCTAGCCAATAAAAAGTGAGGCATTCTTTTGGCAAGTTAGGCTGTCAGTGCCTGTTTTTGAAGCAGAGAGGTTTTGGCGGCGCACAGTGAGTGAATCTGCAGGAAGTTGTGTACCTCGATTAACGGATACGGCCCAGTGATTCACAATGCACACTCCAAAATAGCACTTCAAAACTCAAACAAGATGAAGACTTCTCTTTCATTCAGCCTCTTCTTCAGTTCCTCACATGCCTTTCTGGAGTTCAAAGTTCATCCTGTTCAGCCTTTTCAGCCACATCCCAACAGACATACTTGGCTATACTAGCTTAATTCGTTTTACTAGCATGCCAGTCAAGCTGACAGTGACTGGCACCATGACAGCAATAATGGCTAAACTCAAAACCCACAACATTCAATTTTAAATTCATTTAGTATGCTCCTCTGTAATGGAAACCATTTCCAACAGTTTACCCTTTAGAGTAGCATACCGATGATTCTGAATGAATAATAATTTTACTATGAAGGAGAAAATATGAAACATCCAATCAGACAGTGCCTTATCTGAGACTGGTCTGTAGGCCAACCACATCTGGCTAATATCATGTTGCCCTCTGGGTGAGAACAAATGCCACCATACCTAAAAATGGCCGTAGTCTGACCAGGAGAATTAACTCTCTTTAAGGGCTAATAAACTAGCTAGTAAAACAGGGAACATTTGAACAAGGAGGGCTATTTCATCATCTACACTGATTTATTTTCTTCTGGTGAGAGACATACTGTTTGCAATAGCTATAGCAGGTAACAGTCTTTGTCAAGTGAAGGACCTAATCTTTAATTGAGAATTAAGAAAAACAGCATTATACTGAGAGCTATTGGACATACCAGCTTGTCTTTAAGAGCAGGCACTAGAAATGGAAATCTAGAAATCTTTAATTTCCCCCATTTTTACTTTTTTGCATTAGCTGTCTTTGCTGTATTCCCATTGAGCTAGTTAACATATCCCTCGAATTTCTTGGGGAGTTTTACAAATCTAGCTAATTCGCTAACCAAGGGCTTGGCTGAAAAAAATTCTTGAAATAAACCTTTTTGTCAGCTTTTATTAAAGATACTATATGCTGCTGTTTGGTTGTGCTTATATATAGGTCCCGAAATGGCTAGAATATCAGGATTATACTTTTTATACAGTTTTTAATAACTGCATTTCTGGGGAAAGAAACAAGATGTTAGAACACGAGTTGACATAATGGGACTCAAGGGCTGCAATAATGGAGTCAGAATGAGTGTAAGCATGCTGTATGAGAACCAGATGCTACATCATTATCAGAAGAGCTCAGGAAAAGCATTTTTTCTCCAGGAATAACACATAGTGAGTGGTGAATTCAGGCTGGCTATAGTGCCATAGGGCAAGAACATGATAAGACAATTATAGTATCAAGTGTGTTTTCTCTCAGTTAAAACCACATATATGTTGCTTTGGTTGTGTAAAGCAACACAACAAGAATACATAGGTGAGGTCACCAAGCAACATGATGCAGTGACAATTCTCAAACAAACAACTGTAAGATTTTAATCTGTTCTTGATGGAATGGTAGAAAAATGTCTAGGTATATCAAAAGATGAAGAAGATTATTCTTATCTGTCAGTTTTTTTAAAGATAGCACACTAAGAGTTTTTATCTGAAAACATTCATACAGAGGACACAAACATGAAAGATAACATGCAGCATTTACAGCTGTCCATGAATGTGAACTATGAATTATGTCAGTCTGGTATAGTAAGAGCATTGTGGTCTGACTCTTTTGTATTAAATTAAATAAGAATGTACAAAGCCTAGCTCCACCCGAGCATGACTTTACCTGTGTAGTTTTGCTTACAAATCAGCCAATTGGCACTGCTATGAATGCACAAGTCCATGTTGGCTAGTTTCAACTTAGTATAAAAGTTCAGTCTGGCTTTTAATAGCATCTAAAGCATTGTGATATTATTTGTTCTAAATATTCACAAAGAAAGAAATCTACTCCAAATTGCATTTTGTAGTTCTTCCAGCTACCACAATGTGCATTTTAGCCATTATTTTGAAAATTATTGCAAGCATATTTATAGTAAACACTACTCTATTATGACCTTCTTTTCTGTTTTTCTCCTTAGGCACTGCTGAAGAGTGCCTTCCCCCTTGGTCCTGATTTCAATGCTCTTCCTTCGTCTTGGGGGGGCTCTGCACCAAGGAGTCTTTCCAGCCCAGCCTGAAGAGTGATATCCATACCACCTGCTGGTTCTTCAAACTATTCTGTCCATAATATCCCAGGACAAGCCACTTACCCTCAGCTCTGTGATGGATTGTGGGCCAGGAATGGGGTGGGGGGATATCAAGCCAGAACATAAAGATTCTGTCTCTCTGTCCAGCTCTCTTTTCTCCAGTGGGTTTCTCCTCATTTGCTGTCTTCAGCAATTTCATTGCCACACTTTGCATGATGTGTGAGCTCTAGGAAGGCTGGTCCAAATCAGTCTTCATCCAAAACGATATGTTTCTTCTCTGAGGTGTGCTAGTCCCATTCTCTGCTATGTAAAGGTGACTGATTTTTGTTTCAGTGCTGTGTTGTGGCAACTTTTGGTGTGAACAGTTGTGATAAGGGAGGACAGTGGCAAAGATCTGAAGGTAAAGGCAGTATTGAAAATTCAGCACTTGTCCTATATATTAAGGTCAAGTCAGCTTCTTTTGGAAAACATAAAAAAGTTGCATTTCAGTTTACATTTCCTAAATTCTACTGCAAAAACAGAAGAATGTCCAAAACAGGAGAATGTTTGATTAAGGAATGGGTATTTAAAGAAACACAATATATAACTTACCTATATATTATATGGTTTGGTTTGTATTAAAAATTTAAAAACAGGAAAATAAAAGTATGGTATAAGGATTTACAACATTTCATCATTCACATCCTTCTTTAAGCATTACTGTGCTTAAATGTTTTGCTATCCAAAGCTTATTATGCATTACCCCATAGGCACTGAAGGATATAAGGATTAAGCCACATTGGATTGCACTACTCTACTAATCATGCGTGATGTCTGTCCTGAGCCCTCTGCCTCCACTCCTAACTACGCCACTAGCAAACATGCATGACTGTTAACTGGCAGGGGCAGTCTGCCCTACTCAGCAAATCACCTCATCGTTTTATGAAGTGCCAAATAGCAAACAGTTCATACAATGCTGCCAGGAGAGAGACAAATAGGGAGAAAAGTGAATACATTACCTCTTATTTTCAGTTTTAAATCAAAGCATATGTATGCAGCTCACCATATTTGTCAGGATAGCCAAAGTAAGAAAACAAACACAAAAAACAAGCAAACAAAATGCAATGGTAGCAAAGGAGACATCTTAAAACAATCCAAGTAGACTTCTTGAAAATGCAGCATTTGTTTTTTTATTGCTTAGAAGAGAATGCAGTTGGCCCCCAGGACAGATTTATTTCATTGGCACAATAATATGCCTTCATGTAACATCAGAGTGGAACTTATTGTATTTTAATTTTGGTTTTGTTTTGTTTGAGTTTTTTTTCTCAGGGTGTGAGACAAGCCTGTACTGGAATTGTCTATATTTTGTGCATTTATTTAAAAGACACATAAACACACGTGCAAACATTCATACATACATCATTGTGCACAGTTCAATACAACATATCTATTTCATGTATATGTTATATAAATATAGATATATAGATATAAATTGCCTTGTCTATGTATCCATCACTATAACAATGTATTCGGATTCATTCATTTTTGTACGCTTTTATCGTTTTCCCTGTGTGGGAGCAGTTGCCTTTCAGCCTGAGCCTCTTCAGCACAGGTGGCCATTGCTTTGATTGCTGTGGTCATTGAATCCTATTCCTAATCTATTTCAGATGGGCCTTTTTGGAGGTTAGCTGTAGCCAGAGGCCCTCAGAGTCTGAGGTCAATGTCAAATTGGCTTACTTTGTGTGTACCCTCTGCTCTGGTAGGTTTACCCTAACCATGTAACAGTCTATAATACAGTGTGACCCACAGAGCAGGCATCATTCCATCCAATTCCTTATTTAAAGTTTTGTGTTTTACTTCCTTCTTCCTTTTTTATATCTTACTGCAAGTGTAATGCAGAGACATGTGGCTTTTATGAGACTGTTACTCACATTCATAATTGTGTCGCACAGTCAGAAAGCACGGCTGCCTTTCTTTTTTAAATCAGTATGTTTGTTCCCTCCCCCATCCTCCGATAAGCAATTTCTCCATGTAAAAGAACAGAAATAATCCACCATCAACGCCTTGCAGCAGGAGCAGCTCTCTTAAAAACACAATTGTAAACCACTTAGTCAAGCTTGCACTGATTAAAAATGTATTAAATCAAGTGATACTGGGCATAGAAATAATAATGGTCTACTTTTTTAATACACTCTCAGACAGAGATGTTTTATTAATGCGCCTTCAAAATGCCAGTGCTTGTTTCACGCATTAGTAGAGTGGAATGTAAAGAGAATTAGCTTCTTTCTCCTGGTCTGTTTGTGATACAGTTTAGAATCACTAGTTTCTGCTACTGATAGACATACAGGTTTTTGCATCCACAGTGCTGTTCATGAATGTATCTGAAACATCTGCTTCAGCTGAGCTATCTCTTGTGGTAGTAAAGTAGTGTTTCAGCCTAATCCAGGCCTTTAATCTGTCAAACACGGTGTGAAACACCCTACCACAATTACTGATTTATAATAGATTCCTTTAGTGATGAATATCTGTTTGATCGTACATCCAAAGACATACCTGTCATTGATATCCAAAGCCTGTTAGAGCAGAGATCCGTACCAATCATTCAGCTGTGCCCCAGCACTTCTCTCCATGGGCATGCAAGGTTGATCTTTTTGCAGTTCCGTTATGCAGCTGGACAAATTCCTGAAAACAAACCCAGCTTGCAATCATTTTCAATGTATTGTGACAATTTTATCAAACTATTCTTGTCTAGCTGTCCAAAGCTTACTTTTAAATACAGTGTGAGAAGCTGTATTTTGTGTCTGTGTGTGTGGTTATATAAAAGCACAGAAAGTTAGAATGCCACACAATATACTGTCAACAAATAAGAGTTTTTACACTTTTCTCTCCTGCCTGGTGCAGTTTGTGGTTCCCTATCATCACATCAGGCTAATGTAGCTTATAGTAGACACAAATACTTTACAGTTGAAGAGCAGAGACAACATTTTCTTAATTGTCTTTTTTAAAGAGTTCCTCATGCGTTTCTACCCAGTTGACTTCATAGGTAAATCACAATGCCCGAGTACCTATGCACTTCATAGCATGTTCAGCTGATTTGTTCAAAGAGACCTCCAGTTTAGGCTCAAATCATATTGCAAAAGAAGTGCGCATTTGTTGAAGACTGCATGTGTAAGGAGGAAAGGCACTGAGTGAATATTTATATAATGAGGAGAAAGCTGTGGTAAATGGAATGTAGACTTGAAAGCTTAGGTTTATGTGTAAATGATAAAGGGATATACATTGGTTTTGTTTTTTAATCAAACTTTCTGTCAAGATTTAACTGTCTGCCTGACACTTGACCAAGAAAGGAAAAATAATATGACCAACAAGGAACACACTAGATTGCTTGCTTTAAGTGAGTACTCTGCATTGCATCTACAATTCAGCATCAAATAGACATAGAAATTCTAACTACTATTTTAAAACATGTTATACTAGCTGGGCAATCAACAGACTGCAATTCTCTGGGTGAGAGAATGCTTTTGGATTATTCAGACTCTTATAATGAGAATAACATACGGATAAAAGCAAGCACCATGCTATTGCATCTCTTCATAAACATGGCCAGTTTGTTCGGCACACAGATTTGTCTTGTATAATCAGAGAATATCTGCATTGCCCACAGCCAGTTCTGGCTAATCAACAGTATTACTAGGCCATGTGAAAAACATGTAAAGACAAGGTATTAAAATCCTCATCTTTCCTGTTCTAAGGTGTGTGCTTATAGAACTCACCAGGCCAAATGTACAGTCTCCATCTCTGTTTTGATGTTAAACTGGGCAAGAATAATTGAATAAATAAATAAAAGTGTATCAGAAATGGTTGAAATACTGTGTACATATTTGAACTTTTTGGTTTCTAATTTATAAAAGATAAGCTTTAGCTCTTGGAGTACTTATTTTATTTCTTTTTTCTTTCATGTGTAGCTTTGTGTTTTTATTTTCTATTTCTGTAAAGTGTGTAAATATATCTTTATGATACTGAGTAATATTAAAAATATTATTTTAAGAAATATGTGTCAAGCTGTCATTTTTAAGGTTACTGACAAAAAAAAACTTTGTTTAAAACCTTGAGGTTAGTAATTTGCTTAGTGCCAGAAGTATCTTGACAGTCAACAGACTTTTTCTTAACACTTTCCCATGACCAGTGTAAAAGCTCAGCTTCCATTGATCACATTACTCTTGACTGAGCATTACAATCCATAACAGTCATGCTTTACTGCAGATGTTATCCAGGACCATTAGCTCACGTCTACTACTGAAGTAAATTTTTGAAGTGTTACATTCAAGGTCAAGATTAAAATGAGAAAAGGTATTTAAATCTGTATATATTAAACAATAAGGGCAAACATTAACAGTTTTAGTACCTTTGCATCTCTTATCATCTTTCACTGGCCAAAGAATGATTGAAATGCCTAGGGTTGTGTGGTAGTCAAATATAGCCCACTCTTTGGAGCACTGAGTCCTGTCAGTATCTCAGATCTAGCTGGGTGCTACACAGATACAACTAACTGCATTTGAGGAAGTAAAGCTAGGACAGGGATTACTTCTTTTTTTGCAGGAACAGTGGACCTATTGTGCCTAAATCTATTGGCAAAAGAACATAAAGAGCTTAGTCTGTTCCTCCATGCAGATTCAGACATGGTAAAGTCCACAGCCTGCTTGTGAAAGAAGTGGTCAGTGCCTTAAGTTGTGCTGAGGCACTCACAGGGATATGCCCCCCTCCCAACCCACCCCCACTAATGGGGGCTGTGCTTGGCATGAGATGTTAAATTTAAAAAATATATATTATTTTTAATACATGGAACAGTTCCATTGTTAATTTGTTAGAAAGATTTCAACTTACAGCCTTTAGTCAAATAAGTGGCTTTATACATTAAAAAAATATTCCAAATACAAAACATGAATGTGGCTTCCTGACCTGCAATTAGCGGTTGACAGTTGGTGCAGAGAGATAAAAAATGGTAAAAGTCTAGATGAAGTGTAAGGTTTGCCTGGAGTCTTTCTCTAGTGCAGTGCATTGCCCAGTGGGACTGATCTGGGAAGTGTCTGCTTAACATGCAAAGCTGACATGGCCTGACAGGCCACAGGACATCCCACAGGAAAAGCATACCCCAATCTGAAGAGGTTATGTCATCAAACCCAGGGCAGCTATATAATTGACCAGGAGGTCACTAAGGTGATATGGAACGTGACAATAAAGATTTACCGTTGTTCTGCGGCTCAAGCAAGAGGCTATACCCAGAGGTAGTTAAGCCCCAAAGATTGCTTGTCTACCTTCTGGAGTATAAAAAGGACTAGCTCGTCTTAACATATCATCTGCAAAAAAGTCTAATGCAAATCCTGCATCACAGAAGCAGATAATATGTGTCAGATGCCTCACCACCAAACTCTTAAGTGTGTGTCTTAGTTATTCACAGTGAACTAACAGCAAATGGGTATGAACAGTGGAGTGGCACAGGAAGGTATGGAAAATTGTTACTATCTCAAAAAAGAAAGCTAAGTTGAACTATTCAGCTCAATAAAGAGAGTTGCATTAAAAGTATCTCTAGTACCGAGTTTTTAGACATCCTTAAAATTATTATTGCTACTGACTGGCCATGGGTATGACTAACAATTATTTATTAACATTATTTTTTAACATTTTTGGTTTTACAGATCTGTATCGTCAATATAATCATCCAGCATTATGCATTTTGGATCTACCAGTACCTTGTCAAATCACTGTCATTTCAAATGTCAAACTTCCAAAAATAAGCATGAGCATCATGGCCAATTAAGCACACTACAGTTGCCATGATGTGCCACTTGGACTCTTACATGGAGTCTGTCACTGCAGTGAAGTGGAAGGAAAACATTTGGATTGCAAAACTGAGCCTGGAGCCAGGTAAAAAGGAAGAACAACACAAGTCTAATGCAGCTCAGCTGTGTTAACAGTGGCAGTTCTGCAGAGGTGATGGTTCACTGACTCGGTCATAAAAACAAGACCAGCAAAAACACAGGCTGGCAGGGAGGGTAAGTTGTGGTAAGGAGTGATATGGACAATGTCTTTGACGTTTCAAGGCGGTTGTTTGAGGAATAACTTCTGTCTTTCTGTTTACTGTTCTAATCAGGTTTCTGACTTTTATGCAATTTCATCAATGTGCCCCTTGGGAAAACCTACTCCAGTGCACTATGTCAGGAGTAGGTGTCTGTCTGGGAGCAGAGTGGGGTGTTTGTGCACTACATTTCTCTTTAAAATTATTTGCCATGTCAGTGAGCCAAAAATGGTCTTTTAAGATCAAGACTACACACACCCAGTTATGTTCAACTTACAGTTCTATGTTTTATTATAATTTATTAGATTTATTTATATAGCGCCTTTTACAATGGAGCATTGTCTCAAAGCAGCTTCACAATATTACATTGTCCTAAAAGCTAAATGCTAACTTAATAAACACCAAAAGAATATTAAATTACAGCAAACCAGGTTAATAAATAAATAACAAATTGATGCCGAGCCGGAAGAACATCCAAGTTTGTGGTGCCGGAACCAGCACCCGAACATCAGTTCTGAGAGAAAAGAGAAAATGTAGTTAGTGATGGGTTAGGAGCACAGAGTCTGTTATCAATAATAGTGACTTATCCAACAAAGTAATCAAACTAAATTAATTTCATACATTTATCATCATGGAAACTGTCATCATCAAGTCATCATCATGGAAACTGGACCCTGTCTCAACTAGTTTAAAGTTTAACTCCTATACATCCCCTTAGCCTTGGGTATGTACTCAAACTAAAATGTGCTGTAGTTAGACCTCTGCTTAAAAAACCCAATCTTGGTCCAAACCTTCCTTTTGTCTTAAAGATTCTAGTAAAATCGATTTCTAAACAATTATGTTCTTATTTACATACAAACAGTATTAATGAAAAAATGAAATCACGATTTAGACCCATCCATATTACTTAAACTGCATTAATTAGGGTAGTTAATGATTTATTAATGTCCTCCAATAATGTTCGTCGTTCTTGTTTTTTTAAATCTTATTGCAGCATTTATTACTGTTGATCATAACATTTTACTGGCTAGACTAGAAAATACTCTCTTGGTTTTAGTCATATTTGACTGACTGTTCTCAACTCATCTTTGTAAATAACAAATGCTCAGAAACTACAAAGGTAAAGTCAGGTGTTTCACACAGGTCAGTACTAAGACCTCTGTTATTTACACTTTATATGTTAACATTAGGAGAAATTATTCATAAACATGGCATCAATTGTCACTGCTATACAGACGCACAGCTGTATTTATCTGCTACACATAATTATACTAACACAACCTGTAAGACTGTGTAAATGGAATAAAAAACTGGATGTCATGTTACATTCTTTAACTTAATTCAGATAGAGGTGTTCCTTGTTGGATCTAAGGCTCGGTGCTAAACCTGCCTAAAGCTTTGGTGTCACGAGATTCAGATCCCTCTTTTGATGCACATGTTGATAATATAACTAGAGTATTTTTTTTTTCAATTACATAACATCTTTAAAATAATAAATACACTAAATGTTAATGAAGCACAACAACCTATTCTTGCATTTATAACTTCTCATTTTGGTTATTGTACCGCTCTCCTAAGTGGATGTTCGGGTAGATCCATAACTAAACTACAGCTCAAGTGTTAAATAGAACTAAAAAGTCTGACCATATTAGTCCTGTTTTGGACACTATTAAAGTATTTTACTGACAAAAGTCAGTAAAATAGTTAGTTCAAGTAATCTATAGCTTTTTATAACACACAATTTCCAAAATAGATCTGGTTCTAAGTGGGTGGGGATATTTGGCTGACATCCTAGAATAGAATCAAAGAATTAAAGTTAGAATAAATTCTATATATTATGAGTTTTATTAAACTATTCTAAAGCACAAAACCAGTAACATTAGCAGTCAAACTGTGCTTTTTCTTCTTAAGATATCAATACCAAGAAATTCATGCGATAAAAATGTGGTGTAATGTGGTCTAGCACAAAGTGTGCTGCAGTAAAGCAGATCTCTTTTGACAGGATAGGGTTTGGGTTCCTGTTGGGGTTGCCTTCTCATTTCTCTTTCTCTCTTTCTAAAATTGCCTGCTCCAATAGGTCTGCTAATTCTTTTTTATGTACGTAGTAAGGAAATACAACCCCAATTCCAATGTAGCCGCCTTTAGGAACTTCTTGAAGGTAGCGAGGGATGCCTCTGCTGTGGTAGCACTTGGCATCTTGCTCCACCATTGGTGAACGAGGAATGAGAACAGCCTGGATTACCTTGTGTTGCTAGTTTTGGCAAAGCTAGGCATCATTAATTGGAGGAGTGCAGTGACCAGGAGGTAACATAAGCCTTAAGGAGCGAGTGTAAGTACCTTATAGGCCAGGATAAGGGTTTTGAATTTGATGCGAGCAGCAATGAGTAGCCAGTGGAGAGCAATAAGCAGCGGGGTGACGTGTCCGCATGAGGTGGTTGAAAACCAGGCGTGCTGACATCTGGTCCATCTGTAAAGGTTCCTTTACACAGGCTGGGGGGCCAGTTAGTATGGCATTATGGTAGTCGAGGCTGGAGATGACCATGGCTTGTACCAAGAGTTGGGTAGCCTGCTGTGAGACAACATGGGCTGTGAAGAATAGTTGATTATCTATCATAACACCCAGGTTCCTAGTGACCTTTGTAGGAGAGAGTGAAAGGGAGTTTTTGTTATATTGAACTTGCATTGAATAGATTTGTTTCACGGAAAAAGCAGTAGTTCAGTCTTGGATGGGTTTAGTTAAAGGTTGTGTCTGAGAGGCAATGTGATATCTGCACCTCGATTGAAGGGTCATCAGGCAGGAGTGACAGATAGAGCTGAGTGTCATCAACATAACAATGGTAGGAAATACCATGTGAGTGTATAATCATGCTCAGAGAAGTAGTGTAGATGTCAAAAATAAGGGGCCCAACACAGAGCCTTGGGGAACCCCAGTGGATAGCAAGTGGTCTGGGGACCTAGCCATGATGCCTTGACATATAAATATAAAAACATAAAATCTTTTTATATATGTAGTATATTGCTACTCAGATGATACTAAGATGATATACATGCACAGCACACGTACCACTTATAAACTAAGCCAGAACCTTCTAAGGATTCTTTTATTAGCTGATTCACTACAGGGAAGTGATACTATAAATCTGTTACACAAGCGTCTGTATTCCGTCATAAGTGTATGCTGTAAGAATTGTTTCCCAGTCATTTGCTGGAAGTTTGCAAATCTTTGAACCTTACTCAAGAGTTCAGTTTTTACCAGACACTAAGTTTCCTCTTAATTTTACATTTAGGCACTGAGAAGACACCCTTACCCAGAGTTACACCTGATAAAATCTTACAGTGCAAGCAACTGTAAGTCAAGACTTATATATTTATACAAAGCGGATTCCAAAAAAGTTGGGACACTAAACAAATTGTGAATAAAAACTGAATGCAATGATGTGGAGATG
>JAVSBV010000138.1:1194076-1213832 GCA_033117975.1 Parotocinclus spilosoma | reverse complement strand
TTGGAATAAGGCTGTAACGTAACAAAATGTGGAAAAAGTAAAGCGCTGTGAATACTTTCCGGATGCACTGTATATAGTCATTATAGCATTGCTAAAACAACAAATCTTATGTTGGCCTAAGACTTTTGCACAATACGCTACATGTGCCATATGGCTGCATGCATCTTGAGGTAAGATGAGCCAGATTAGCTTCGTTTACTAACAACATGTTCGAGTCCTTTCCCAAGAGGCAGACGGCTGAGTGTGTAAGCCCCCTGAGTCTGAGCTCAGCCTTGGAGCTTTGGAGAGATTAAGAAGCTGCCACCTGCACCAATCCACCAGCCCAGCTCACCTGCATACACAGACACAACATTTATACAGTACTGACTCAGTGTTGGTACAGTGCTTTACAAAAACAGCCTGATACTATAGTGGTACATAAAGTGATTTATAGTGGTCTCACTATTGGAACAATAGGAATATACGATAATGAGTATTGCTGCCTTGGTTTTGGTACAATGCCTACAATACTGGTACTAGGGCTGAAATGGTTCCTCGAAAAACACTAGTTATTGACAAAAAATGATCTATTAAATTTTTTAGCTTCGAATCATCATTTAAAAATAGTTACAGCAGAGCACACTGTGTTTAAGAAGGACAACTTGTATTGTTGCATGTGCTTAAGTTGGCACGGATTGTAAAATGGAGAGAGCAAGGAGTGAACAGAAGAAGTGGGCCAGAGAAGTTTTGGATCAATATAAGTAAAAAAAAAACTATATGTATACCCTTAAACCACATTTAAACATTTAAACCACCTCAGCGTTTCAGCAGAATGCATTTAGTCTGCACATCCAGTCTTTAGAGTATACCCGACACAACATAACGTTTACATTTATCACAAAGAATCAGTGTGATTTCTAGAAAACCCAGTACATTGGTTATGGCTATATTTATATTTTATCACTAGTCAGGATATTATGATGAGCACTTATGATGAAATTAGTTAGCACTAAGATTTGCTCAAGGACAAAACCAAAAAAAGTAAAATGCTATAGTTAATATGTGAAAACCCGAGCTTCATTTGCATCATCATTTAATCATATTTATCCTAGTAATAAATACCAATAATTATTATTTCACCTCTTTTTTAGTAAATCACAATACCATATGGAGAACTGCACAATCGACAATGTTTGTTTTAAAAAGGGAGAAAGCTGAGACATGGCTTATTTAATCTTATATTTACTATTGCACTTTAATAAAGCAAAAATAAATTCCTTCATTGATTAGGTTTTTAATTGATGAAATAGTTTGTACAAAACTGGCTTGGTGCTGGTACGGTCAATGCAAAACTTGGGGGTGGGATTTGGGTCATCATTTTACTAAAAAAACAGTGTATTCAATTTAAGAAAAATAAAAAATAGCATTTTCATTAGTGATGTCAGTCTCAGTTTCACAGTGAGATTTGGCTTCCGTTGTAAATCAGGCAAGCTGCTCCTGTAAATGTGCTTAGTTACAGATAAATATTTTTTTTCCATTCTTGCAAAACCCTCCTTTCCCATATTCTTTTATTGCTTTATATCTGTAAGGAAGAAGAAACAGATCTCAAAATGTTTTTTTAGCATTTTCTGTACAACAAGGCAATTAGCAGTCACAGGGTTATGTTAAATGGTTCTACGGGTTACTTATAGCAAATTGTGTGCAGTTATGCTCATACACTAATCCCTAAAGGGGTAAATTTTCCTAGCAAACATTTTTTACTTCCCTAACTCTACATCTCTAAAACCTATGGGGGTTTCTGCATCCCTGCACCAAAGCTTTCTTTAAATCATATTACAACCTGAAAATGTAAATAAATTAAGTGGCCTTTGGTGGAATCGCAGCCCTTTAGCTATACCTCACGCTTTAGACGTGTCTTGCTTACTACTGACTCATAGCTGGCATATTACTGGTACAGTACTGTTACAGTACAGTACAAGTAATGTTGGCTTGGTTGAGGTACAATGTCTCTACAAAACTGACTGGTGCTGGCACATGGCCAATTTACTGCTTGTATGGTTGGTATAACCCTGGCTTAATGCAAGCTAAATGTTGGTGTTAGTTTAAGTCTTGGCTTAATGCCGGTACAGTGCTAACCTAATGCTGCTGAAAAATGGCTTGAAGTTGGTTCATTGCTTTTTCATTTGGAAATATCCCCTAATTGTTGTGAGTAGTATATAACGTGTGTACTGTGAGTATTTTTTAATTCTCATTATATTCATACCAGAAATGTCTTACATTATTACAGATGGTACAGTCAGTTTACCTCACATTTAAGTTCATAGTGAATAAAATGAGTCTGAATAGTGCAGATAGTATGCTAAAGGATCAGGAACTGCGCCCCCTTTGTGTCAGACATGTGTGAGGACTTGCCAGAAAAGACATGCCAGAAAAAAACATGAAACATACCCGAGTCAACTCAGAATTCTGTATTTACACAAAGCACTTATCCCATGCAGACATTATTTTCAGGTGTAAGACACTAACGGTCTCACTTTCCATAACAATAAAACTATGTCTGGTTAAATACTGGCACATTGATGGTACAGTACGGGATTACCACTGGCTTAATGTTTGTACAATGCTTAATCAATAATTATTCATTGTTTTTAGTAAATTGTAAACATTTCTTTTTAGAACTAACATTTCGTACTGGTAAAATGCCTGCACAAAGCTGATACAGTTTGGATAAAATGGCGCTGGCAAAATTGTGGTTTCAATTTCTTGTCTTTGTTTAAAAGACATTTGCATTGATATTTGTACATGTTTCTCAAATAACAGTCTACTTTAATCATTGTGTGCATTGTGTGTGTGTGTGTGTGTGTGTGTGTGTGTGTGTGTGTGTATATGTGTGTGTGTGTGTGTGTGTGTGTGTGTGTATGTGTGTATATGTGTGTATATGTGTGTATATGTGTATGTGTGTGTGTGTGTGTGTGTGTGTGTGTGTGTGTGTGTGTGTGTGTGTGTGTGTGTGCGCTCAACAGGGCTTTGTATACATACATATATGTACAGTCATGCAATCAAGGCCAAAATTGTTGGCAGCCCTGAAAGTTTTCAAGAATGAAGTTTTTATCCCAAAAATGTATTGCAGTTACACATGTTTTGTTATACACATGTTTATTTCCTTTGTGTGTATAGAAACAACACATAAATAAAGCAGAAAAAAGCCAAATGTTATACAATGTTATGCAAACCTCCAAAAATAGGCCTGTTAAAATTGTTGGCACCCTCAAATTTGGTTGCACATCCTTTTGAAACAATACCTGAAATCAATTGTTTCCTGTAACCATCAACAGGCTTCTTGCATCTCTCAACTAGACTATTGGACCATCTCATCTTTGATGGCTGCCTTCTCCCAACAGCAATTTTAAGATCTCTCCACAGGTGTTCAATGGGATTTAGATTCGGACTCATTGCTGGTCAATTCAGAACTCCATTTTTTTAGAAGGGTTTTTTATGGGCATTGTCCTGCTGAAAGACCCATGACCTAGGACGCAAACCCAGCTTTCTGACACCGGGCACTACATTGTGACCCAAAATCCTTTGGTAATCTCCAGATTTCATGATGCCTTGCACATAGTCAAAGCACCCAGTGCCAGCGGCAGCAAAGCAACCCCAAAACATCTTTGAACCTCCTTGACCATCCTTGACTGAAGGTACTGTGTTCTTTTCTTTGTAGGCCTCACCCCATTTTCCGTAAACAGTCAAATGATGTTCTTTGCCAAGAAACTCTATCCTGGACTTGTCTGTCCACAAGACATTTTGCCAGAAGGATTTGGGCTCACTCACATGCATTATGGCAAACTGCAGTCTAGCATTTTATGTCTTTGTGTCTTCCTGGGTCTCCTGCCATAGCGTTTCATTTCATTCAAATGTCAATAGACTTGATAGTTTGCTGACACTGATATGAGCCTGCAGGACAGCTTAAAATTGTTTGGAACTTGATTGAAGCTGCTTATTTACCATCCGGACTATCCTGCATTGCAGCCTTTCATAAATGCTTATTTTCCGTCCATGTCCAGGAAGAGTAGCTACAGTGCCATGAGCTGTAAACTTCTTGGTTATGTTGTACACTTTGGGATAGTTGATATTTGTCCAAAATTTTGTTTTTTTAAAGTCCTCAGACAGTTCTCTTCTCTTCCTTCTGTTACCCATGCTTAGTGTGGCACACACAGACACAGTGGGAATATTAAGTCAACTTCTCTCATAAAAATGTATAGAACAATTAGTGGGTGTAACCACGAACTGAACACTTAATGCTATAACACCTAAACATTGCAGATCAGTTGATTAGAGTGAGGGGCCAATTTTCTTTTTCTTTGTCTGAGATAGATTGTTTTAATCTATGGACAAGCTAATACTGGATATTTACTTTCAGTTAAAGCAGCCCCACAAACATAACTGAACAACATGCCCACCTCACAAACATGACATTTTTAAAAACATTTTCTCAGCAGCCTTGTTCTTCAGGTTGCTAAATGCCTTTAATGGCTCTGGAGATCTCTGCAATCTGGTTATTCTGCACAGAAGCACAGTCCCTAACTGATGCTTCATAAATTGCACCAACAAAAATTCCCTGTAGATTCACCCTGGGAGTGGGAGACTGATGTTTATGCAGTTGCCATGGCAAGAGATGTCCTTTGGAGAAAGGCTGAGGAGGTGTTAACTGATCTGCACCATTCTGTGGTTGAGACTCCTTCCTAGATAAGACACACAGTCCCTACATACTGCTCTGTTAAGGGAATTTTCTATAAGCTAGATGCAGACTCATAACCATGGATTTGCCATAAAATACATGACTCCCATAATGTGCATCCTGTGAATCAAGCACTAACAGGAAAAAATATGGGCACTGTCATGACAGCCGTGTAGAGATTAACAGATTAAAAATGTATTTATCTTCCATAGAAAGCTAACTAAGCTAAGCATTAACTTCACATCATTAATATATTAGCATTTATGAATTTAATTAATTACACTGATTATTTGCAACAAAGACATTCATTTTCATCTTTCCTATATATCATCCATCCACCACTAAGACATATGGCAAGTTTTATGAAAAGACTTGATACAGTGTTCTGTGTAATGTGTTTATACTTCCATATGTAAGCAATTCCCCAAACTCGATGCAATGCATGTCTTGTGATTCTTTCAGTCTTACAAAATAATTATATATACATCAAAACACTTACATAAGAAGAATTAAAGGCATTTAAACAACTACTTAGGATCTTGGCAAGGAAAACCTACAAAACTCTGACATAGGTACTTTTCTTTAAGTGGTTCATTTAAAATTTGTCTTCATTTTATGCAGTCTCCAAATCTGGTTTGACTTACAGCCTCTCTGTATTTGGCTGGTTGATTGAATATACATTGCTGCTAGAGTGTAAACTTCCTGTGGGGCTCACCCTCAGCTCTGGCCTCCCCAGCAGATTCTCCCAGAGGGCAAAGTGTCAGTGTCGGTATTAGCCCCCCAAATAAGCCTATTTGATGTAGTCTAATTTAACCCCTCATTTCTTAGCATGTGGACTCCTATGTCTTTCTTTACACATGCCAGCCAGACCCTATATACCTTGTGAATATTAATGAGCACAGACTGTGGGAATGTTTGCCAAACTGTTTTGTGTACAGATTAAGGCATACCCCAGCATCTCATAATGAACTTTCTAGTAGATAATTCACTGCAATGGACCTGTGTGGTCAACAAATACTGTAATGCTAGTTTAATGATTAGTTAAGGCGGAGAAACTAAGATGAAAAAGCTTTATTGTTATAAAAGCATATGATCTTATGTTACATTTTCAGAGCTTAACAATAAGCTCTCTCCATCAGTGAGTAATCACTTTAAGCTCAGGCATGCTGTTTGTGTTCTCTGCAAAGTTATCCTATAGCTTTTCGCAGATAATGGAGTTACTGTTTGCAATAATTGTTTTACAGTAGGTGCTCTGTGCACGATAACAGACACTTTCATCAATAACATTACACTGGTGCCAACATATGCCCAGGGAGGCTGCCAAATCTGATACCATGACTTCACTGAAGCTAAAACAGAACCATCTACTTACCCTGTCAGTGCTGAGAGCAAACAGACCTGTGCATGCAAAAAAACTGAATAAGAGTCTGGAATATCAGAAAACAGAATATCACAGAATCAAATGTTCATTTATAGAAGCAATCCCACCAATCCACAGTCTACAAATGAAAGACATTCAAGAACCATTGTTTCAAGCTGTCTCTCCCATTAACTGGCGTTCATAAGTCCACCATCAGGAGAACACTGAACAACGATGGTGTTTATGGCAGGATATTAAAGAGAAAGCCACTGTCTATTAACTTTGGCCAAACTAGAAGACTGTTGGAAAATTATTTTGTGAACTGACAGAACTAGAATAAAAGAAAATGAACAAACTAGAACTCTTTGGTTTAAATAAGCACCATTATGTCTAGAGAAAGAAAAACATAGCAAGAACCTTATTCCAGCTGTGAACCATGGAAGCAGTTAATGTGAGAAAACCCATCCCAGTGTACAGAACTGATAAACAGTTACATAAAATATTTACTTGCATTTATTTCTGCAGCATGGGGCCACAACAGTGGACACAGCACTAAAATCTAAGGTTCACATAACTTACAAAAACATATGATTGTATCACTATATTAGGTACATAAATTACTATTACTTTTTTATTGGGTTTTTAATGTTTTTTTTTTCGTTTTGTTTTTTTGACAGGGTTCTGTGCATCTACTTTAATAACGTGTAAAAGTCTTGTTTAGGCCATACTTAACTGATCCTCCAGCCAGCCACTCCTCCTTCATGCAAAGCCAAGCCCAACTCAGACATAATGCATGACCAGAACTCAAATCCCAGTCCCCTTGGTGGTGGGATACTGTATTAGACCATCACCATCATCAGAGCATGACTAATGCAATCACTATCCAAAACTATTTTTGTTAATATAGGTATTAACATCACAAACCTAGCCCACAGCCCATGTAATTTCTCCATCTGGAGTATGAACAGAAGGGTCAACTGGAAGTCAGCATTCTCAATGTTTATGACATAAATCTCACTAGAAAACCCTTGAAGCATCAAACCAGCTCATCAAGAAAATCACTATAGCTGAAGCAGCTGTGTGTCCTTTCCATGTTAGAGACAGTGTTTATTCAATGATCTCCTTCTTTCCCAATAGCTCTAAGAATAGAAAGAAAGAGAGGAACAAAGAGAGAAAGAGAGAGAGAGAGAGAGGCTTTCCTCCTGCCATGTCAAAGATAGAAGTCCCATAATTTATTATTCTTCTCATTTTGTTGAGGAAATACTGTCTTAGTCGCTCATTTTGTATATTTTCAGACTTTATGTGCAATCCTTAATCACCCTTCTATCCCCTCCTTGTTTATTTACATCAGCTTGGTCAAATACTTTTCAGAAACAGTACCAACTCATTAATGGTTGCTATCTTTCAACAAAACAGTGTTTGTTTGCATAGTCATTCAAGCTTGTATAAAACTGGTTATGTACACCAATCAGGAGGTGAGAGATGAACTGAGTTATACAGGCTGCTCAGGTCAGCACCACCACCATTCCCTAATCCAATTTCTCATGTCTGAGGCAATAAAGATGTTGTTGATATGGGCTGGTTATATTTGGATCAAATATCCATAGGCCTAATGGGACGGCCTTTATTCCACATGTGCAATGAGATATGTTAAAACAGATCCAAAAAATACAATTATCAAATATAGTGCACATGAACATAACTATGTCCAGTGGAAGGTTTGAGAACAGTGTTTATATCTGGGTTACCTATGACTGACCTCCAGCCATTCAGAACTGGTTCGAATGTTTGCCAGTCAAAGGTCATCTTTGACTGAGACACACACAATAGCATGCAATACCTCCACAAGCATGACTAACAGGTGTGTTTCAATTTGGCATGGACCATTGGCAAGATTCTGGATGTAGGTGGCAATGTCAAAAGTCAAATTGCATCAAAGATTTTCACAGTTTAGCCAGATTTCATGAATGCCTTCGCTGGCTTCTTACTTGTTGTTCTAGGTAGTCACACAAATTTTTAAGAGGATTCACATCTGGGCAATATGCAGGTCAGTCCAGATGTGTGACTGCTCTTGAATGTTCATCATGACAATCAGTCACATTTGCAGCCCTGTGAATGTGAGTATTTTTGTCTTAGAATTTAGGGATAGCAATGTTATGTTCCTCAGTAAGATAATGAGCAAAAGGCAAAGCCTAGTTGTCAAGCAGCTTAATGAACACAAATTGCTTCAAATTTACTGTCACCCCAACCAATGGAACATCCATCAGCTGGAACTACACCTTGCATACAGTCCTCATAGAAGGCTTTCTGATGTGACACCTAGCATTGCTCACATACAGGCAAAAATGAGATTCATCTGACTAGAAAGGAGTCTAGAGTCTAGTCCATGTTCTGTATTTTTTGCCCACTGTAACCAGGCAACTTTATGAGCAGAGGCCTCTTGCATGGCACTCTGCTCCAAATGTTCATGCGATGCACTTCTTACATAAAAATTGTTGTCAAGTACGTGCATTAACTTCTCAAAGCAATTCTTGCCTTGAAGCGATGCAATACTTATTCACAAGTTGTGAAATATGCCAGCAGTCACTGTTCATCAGCTTCATCTTTTGACTGACACAACTCAATTCTGAAGCAAATTTCTTGTACACTGGGATATTTGCCAATGCTGTAGACCCGTATGACCGTATGCTTCAACATTTGTGCAGTTTCAGCAACTTCCTTTACAATATCTCTTTTGTCAATCATTAACATCTGTTTTGTGACCTATTTTCTACACATCTAACAAGGCATGCTCTGCACTGTACCACCTCTTCTCAATCTGTGACTTCATCATACACCTTAAATATATTTATAGTCGTATCACCTGTAAGTTATTTCAATTCAATTCAAATTTTAAATTTATTTATATAGCACTTTGTACAACGGTTCATTGTCTCAAAGCAGCTTTTCAATCTTCTATTATATTAAAAGGCCATTCTCAAATTGTAAGCCTAGGGCTTACTAAAACCTTAAACAGGGAGCTTATGTTCAGTAGTAGCAGATTAATCTGTAGAACTTTTTTTTATGACATACATTTTTACAACAGGGGAAATTGTGAAAAGGCTACCAAAATACATAAAGTCATAAATTAAGCATGTTTCTGGTTCACTTCACAAAGGCTTAATTTACTATAATGCAAGGCGAAAACAAGACAATCTGATCTGAGAGTAATTACAGATTCTAATAAGATTTTTATCACAAAAACAATCATTTAAATTAGCTTTAAAAATAATGTAAATACAGCCACTGCCTTGTTTGTTATCACGAGAAGTGTGATCACTCTTGCCTCCCCTGTTCTCTATCCTCATCAAGAGCAGTAGGATTAAAAGGCCAGATTTGCTGACCCAAGACTCAGCTTTGATGACCGACCTTGTGACCAAATACTCAAGATTTGAGGCTAAAGGGAGGAATGACCTCAAAACTCTCAAAGACATTCCTAAACTGCTAGGGTTAACTCCTGTTGCACTGGTGTGGTGGGGGCAAGTGTTGGGACTTGGTGCTTCCACAATCATCAGCAGCAGGTCTGTAATCAACAATCAAGCCATTAAATCAGTATTTCGCAGAGCTGAGCCAAAGAGCAATCATTTCCATTTTAATGAGGCCATCACAGCCTAGATATGCACTTGCTTTTCACTCAGCCCGAATTGAAATTATGAACATGGAAAATAAACTGTCGAGGGAAAAATATAATGTAGCATATTTGCATAGAAAAATACATTATCAGTGAGTACATACACTTTTCAAATCTAATTTGTGATTTAGGAAGCAGCATAGAAATTAGGAAATAATTACAGTACTGAATTTGCTAATGCAGTCAGAGATTACCAGAGATCAAGAGAATGGAAAACAGGAGAAGGAGGCAGACTGACCCGAAAGAGAGAACAAAACACACAGTCAGATGAACCTAAATCATGTCAAGTGGCTTTAGACTAAGTTTTTGGTTGCTGTTTTCTCCACAGTATTTCTGAACACCAGAAAGGTCAGGACCTGGAGGCTGAATGTGCCATACTTCACCAGAAGGCCCCAGAAAGCTTTAATTGTGTCCAAGTGTGTGTGTGTGTGTGTGTGTGTGTATGGGGGTATAAGTAATAGAGATCTGGTGCCCTGAAGCACTAACAATGATGAAGTGCCTTTGCAGCAAAAACAAGGACCCCAAAGACAGAGTGACTTCCTCCCATGTTTGTTTCATATCCACACAATTAAAGGAGTCACTTTAGCTGTGTGGGTCAGTTAAAATCATTTTAAAGTTTTGAGTCACAACATTTTGCACAGAGTACTTAAATGTGATGAAGAAAAAATATGATACAATGGAGCAACACAACTCAAATTGGGTTAAAGTATAGACATTTATGGGTCTCCATAGGTTTGAGTAGAGCAAACAAAAATACAGAATAGCAAAACAGCCTATAAAAGGTCAAGGAGAAACTAATATCTATCCAGTTATCATTATTCTGTTATATGTGAAGACATTAAATGAAACTATGATGAATAACTGTGAAATGGTTTAAGGGCTTTAGGGAATATCGCAAGCACTAGGGGTTATCCTATATCATTTGGACAATGCAGAAAAGGGCAAAGGTTAAGAGGATGTAATAGATCAGCATTTGAGTGTCAGGTGACTAAGAGTTAGGAGGTAAATGATTTAAAATAACAGCCATACATGATTGTTCGCTGTTGTATGTGCTGCTGTTTGGGGGGAAAACTCAAAACACAGCAATGTTGTAGAATTAGGAACTGAACTTACAAACCTCTGATTAGTAGACCAGAATCTCAACCACTAAGCCTCCATTGTCCCATTACCAATGCCTTAATTTCAGTTTTAATACTTTTGTTAAAGTGTAATATTTATAGCGTAGAGTTTATGTTGTAATATTTATGTGTATTTCATATTGTAATGTGCTTTAAGCAACAACCCTAGACTTTGTTTGAAAGTCTAGACTAGTTTTGAGCCAATCCAATCAAATGTATTTTTATAGGGCATTTGTTTTTGTTTTTTTACAACAGAGCATTGTCTCAAAACTTTAAAACTAGGCCCGTAACCTGAACTGAGTCAATGGTAGTGTGTTTACAATCATGTAATAATCTGATAAGTGCAGAACATAAGATTTTGTGTTCTCATCAATAGGTTACATGCACTTAGATAATCAGATAATGGGAAAACTAAAGGTTAACATGACTCCAGAGATAATCAAATTTTTACTTTGCTGCCAGTCAGTATTCTCACAGAAGGATGTGAAGTAAATGTCAAACTTCCTGCTGTGGCGTTTTGCAAACCTGGACCCACTTAAGTGGAAAATATGGCTATTGTTTTTTATGATTTCTTTTATGGTCTACTCTTCTTATACCCACTGAATTATTTTGTTATATGTATTTATTTATTAAGCACACACTGTGTTTGAGAGTCAAAAAGTGTTTGATAGCCATTTTGTGGGTGCTGCATTTAATTTCAGTGTTGCCAAGAGAGACCAAGTAACCATGTTTAAGGAAATAAGCTTAAAAAGCTTTGTGAATTGGATAAAACGGTATACATATAATTAAAAAAATACATATAAAAGGCCCAAAACGGCTGACTTACTGCACCATGAGGAAGTGACTATTTGAACAGTTAAAATAACAATAATAATGTATAGTGTAATAATGTATAATGTACATAATAATGTAAGAGGGTGAACAAAATCAGCTTGCAGGAATATTGGAGAGACATACAGGAATATGACCTATATAAAGAATATAAAGGGAGTAATACCAATTATGCAACTACACTACATAAAAAAAAACAACAAAAAACAAACAAACCAGCAAACCACAACTAGCAATATGTGTAAGTGTCTTTATAGAAAAATAGTCCCTGGTTTGGGTTTAAAATAGCTGGATCTGCATCAGATTTTGATAGACTGCTGTACACTATATCCAGTTATGTTTTAGTCTGTAATCTGTACACCTCAACTGTGAGAGAAAAAAAACCCCTTGCTTTAGTTTTTGTGTGTTTTTACTAAGAAGAATTGTCTTTAGATCTTTGGAGCTCATCTAGAATGACCTTTATTGCAGTCACATATTAGTAGTAAAGGTGTATTAGTTAAGCAGCAATATGCTGGAAGTCGTCTGTGTCTTTAGTTCACTCTCCGCATAGGCTGCAGAGTCTGTCTTCCTCCTTTTCCACCAAAGCCCTGGAACACAGGTATAAAATAAATTACTTATTTGAAAAAAAAAAACGGTCTTAATGCATTTTTCCTAGCCCCAAGACAAAAAGAGCCTCATGGCTGAGCAAGGCATTTTTCAAACACCATTCCAGAACATTAACTTGTCCCATGTTACAGTTGACCTTCTCTGAAATAACATTGTTATGTAAGTCATTTTAAAGCTTTAAGATCTGTGAGATTTTTTTCTTAAAGTCTACAATTTGGAGTAAAGCAGGTACATTTAAAAATACGGAACAAATCACTCTACAATATATAGTAACTGAATGGAGGATACACTATGTATAAATGTGATGATCCTGTTTGTGTACACCTTGAAAAGTTTTATTTTAGCCTGGCAGTGTGGTGCACAATCTGTGCTGAGTAACACTGGACATAATGCTGATTCAAAACTGTAAGGTAGTGACGGGGCAGATGGTCATGTAGACATGTCTTTGGCCAAACAGCTTTCAGGAGATTTTAGCTGGTGGGTACAGCATGGTGTCATGTTTTTTTTTTCTAACGGCTCACAGCTCTTAAAACCACAACAAGAATACATAAGTGTTTGTTGCTTATTCATGCATTTAATCATGGGTGACAAAACGTCAGTTATCTGAAGAAACATGAAGTAAATGTCTGCCTGGTTTGACTTTGGAGTCTTTAGGTCAAAGCAGTGTGTTTGAGAGCAGAGTTGCTGCTCTGACGTTAGCAGTCTGACAAGAGCATGTTTATCTCGTCCATTTTAATTAGCCATTGTGAGCAACATCGGAAGAGGCCACATGCGTCACAGCGCATACCGACAGGTGACAATTCACAATGCATAGGCAGTAGGGAAGTATAAGCCTTCAAGGATACAGGAAATAGCATCACAGTTTCTACGACTGCAGATGAGAGCATTTCCTGCAACTAGGCTCTCCTCTGACAGTTAAACTACTATTCTTAGAAATTCCTTCATTCAGACAGTGGCTATTCAGGTGCTTATCTACACAATGACTTCATCTTTCCTACCCTCACGCTTTCTACTGGAAATCCCATTTGAACAAAGCAGGAACACAATGCTTCCTCAAGCTTGATGGCAAAGATATTGTGCATTACAACACTGATTGCAGTATTTTAAGGTGATGACCTTCTGTAAAATGACACGAGCCTTCGAAATTCGAATTGGATACTTTGTTACAAAATGATCTTTATTTTTATAAATAATATATAATGGTCTTATAATGGTGTGAATGTTACCTGTAGGCAGCAATTTCTATATCCAGTGCCATCTTCTCATTAAGCAGCTCTTCGTAGTCTTGCATATGTGCTTTCATCTGATCCTGTACATCAGCCTCTTCTTCCTCCAGCTTGCAGATGCAAGACTAAACACAGAATGAGTAGGTAAGGTAGCTGATCAAGCCCTGCTACAGTTTGATGCAAATTATGTATGTTATACATATGGGGGTAGTGAAAGTGCTCTTGTTTAACTTAGGATGTTTCTTAAATTTCATACATTATTGTTCATTACAAATCATATATCAGCATAGCAATTTAAGTGAATCTGGCCATCCTGGACTTTCCTCTACAGTCATATGACTTAAACACCATCAAGCATTTATTGAGGGAAATTGAAAACAAAGAAAACTAAGCATTCAGAAACATTACAAGGAGTTTTGAGATTGGAATATTGTGAAATCATGCTGAGATAACAAGGATAATCAGATTTGCAGGTGCTAGCCTGTGGCACCTCATGCATACATTGCCATTTTAGTAAAGGAGTCCAGGCCAAATTGTTATGATGACTTGTAAACTGCAAAACAGAAGCATTCTCATTAGTGGTCTCAGACTTTTGGCTCTCCCGTAAAGAACGGATGGCACAGCAGCAGCTTTGGTGACCCATGTTCTCTGACATGCTCTTAAATGTATTACTCAACGAACAACTCACGAGAGGCTGTTTTAAGATTTACATAAGGCATAGAAGGCCAAGGATTTATTCATATTATATCCCCCCCGAGGGTGACATGCATATTAGCAATGCATATATTAACAAGTGGGACTTATTTTATAGACACCCTGTGTAACAATAGTTTATTGTGGTTTTACCAATACATTGCCATGACAGAGTAAAGCCAATTCATGAAACAACAGAGGTGACTATAAAATGCCACTTAACCAGTTAGTACAAAGAACCTCTCATCCAGTTTTTATATCCTTGAGTCCCCTTGTGCCCCTTGCCCCCTAAGGTTCATTGGAGTCATCCACACAACCCCCTTTTTACAACACTTCTGTGAAAATCTGTTTGTTCAGAGATTTATTTTATTCCAAACCTACATTAAAACGACAGTATTTCAAGAAGAGGTCATGAATGAAATACAGTATTTAACCTCTAGTTGCTTGTTATAGTCAGTGCCAGGAGATACAAGCACTGACTAGTGACAATTACAGTTTTCCTGTTCCTGATTTTCTGACTAGGCATTAATTCTGATTCTTCTGAATAGTGAGTTCACACTGCACAGATAGCAGTAGCTAAGCTCATATCTTACAACATTGGCTATGTGAATCCATTTCAGTTCGTTCAGTTGTATTTAACACTACCTTGAGAAACCCTAGCTAATGCTGATGAGGTAATGAGGGAAGTGTACAAAGAAAAACTGTTTCTTAAAGTGGGTTATTCAGATTATCCAGATTCAATTCAAATGTCTGGCATACAACATTTCACATTGGCTTTGTTATTTTTAAGTGGTTTGTAGGGTGACTTATGAACCTGTATTTATATTCCAGAGAAATTGTAGCATAGCATTGCTAGTGACAATAATCACAGTACTTGAAAAGCTGTTTCAGAATATTTCATCATATCATCCAACCCTAGTATAGTGGTCATGATTTTTACCTCTAGCTCCTCTATTTCCAACAGAAAAGCATCTCTTTTTTCTTCAGTCTCTGCCTCCAGTTCATCGCTACACTTTTGTAGCTCTGCTCGCTTCATGTGCAGGTCACCAATCTAGGGTTACATGTAATGCGAGTGATTATCCTTGTAAAGATGCTAGGACATGGAATGTAAATCAATAGTGTTGACATATATTGTTATGGCAGTTTGTCTGTCAACGAGCAACATCTACCATTACAACAGTATGCATGTACATATGAATTCTGTCAGAATGTCAGGTTTACTTTGTTCCTTACAACAAACAGAATGCAGAGAGCTTTAAGGGCCACCTTGGGGCAGCCCAATGCTGTGAGTAATTACTGTAATCAGGTAAACTAAACAGTCAGCTGGCAGAGATGGATGAAAAATGTGGCTCTGTTTCTCTTTGAGGTAGATCACAGAAGTCTCATAGCTGCCTTATTAACAGGCTGACAAGCTCCACAATGGAGGTGGCTGCCGCTCTGCTCCTGGTTTGACAAGCGACGTCTGGCTGGCTGTCCTTGGTCTACAGAGAAAATAAGTGATGCCTCCTCAGACTTACCACACAGCGTAAGCCTTGAATACCTCATTTCACCACAAAATGTTAGTTTATTCAAGGTGCAAGTCGTGTTTATATCATTCAATGACCACAAAATAAAACAGACAGCAAGCAACAGAAGAAAAGGATTGTAAGCCAGACAGACACGACAATTATTAGAGTATCTGGATGAGCAGCAAAGGTGGTATGACTGCAGTAGCCTAGTGGTTAAGGCACTGGACTCTGGACCTGATGGGGTCCAGTAGGTTCACATTTCCCCTTTGCCAAAGCTGCCACAGTTGGGTCCTAAAGTAAGGCCTTTAACCCACTATTGCTTGATTTGAAAAAGACTGTATAAGTTGTAAGTCGCTCTGGATAAGGCCATCTGCTAAATGCCGTAAATGTAAATGGTGGGAGAGAAGAAAAAAATGAATTTAAGTAAAACAACCAGAGCAAAGCAATGCAAGGTGATGGCCATATAGACTAGCTTGTGCAGTAGATTAAAGAAACACACATGTTAGAAAAGCAGGCAGTATGGTTTATTTTTTCTTTATTTCAAGCATAGGTTACGACCACAAACAACATAATTAGAACCAAATTGCTGTGTTTGTTATTGTAAATGAGAAGGTGTCAGCTGTGGTCAACTGATGATTTTCCTGTCCATTGAAATGTAAACTGAGGACGAGAAATGGTTCTTAATCATGTCATGTGCAATATTTGCTTTTGTGTACAGAATGCATTTATTATATCCAGCAGTCTAGTTAGTCTTCATAAGCAGTCATATCTCTTTCAAGAAATTGAAAATTACACACACATATTTTTTGGGTTGTTTTTTTCACTATTGACAGCTGAAGTTTTATTACTGTGTCTTGGTGTGGTCTTCTCCTGAGACTCATCTGAAATGTGTGAGGTATATGAAGGCTTAGACAGGGAGAAGTGAGTTGGCTGGCAGAATGAAATGTGATAACTTTTCAAGACAGATAAACACTAGCAAGGAGACATTGCAGCCCTATAATCTCCCAGCACTATCTCCTCGTGTAAACACTTGGGTCAGCAGGAACACTCGCAATTTATTCCCTGTCTGTCACACCTGCTCAATGCTCCTCACCCCCAGTTTGCCTCATTAGAAAAGAAACAACAAAGGACATTCAGCACTAAACCAGCAGGAAATCATTTTTGTGAAAACACGGCAGTATAAGGATCTATCTGTGAACAAAACAAGTGATTGGACACACCAGTGCAGTGCTGTGGGACAGTCACTTACCAGCTTGTTCAAAGTCTTCACACCCATAACCTCGGAATCATTCTCAATTTTCTCTCCAGCTGTGTGTTCCACCAGTCTGACCTTCTCATCTCGACAAGCAACCACTGCAGCTTTGGATTTAAACTGTTAACACAAGGAATCCATATGCATTAGTCTAGCTAAATCAATCAGATCGAATGAACTCTGATATACAAAGAGCAGTCTGTCAGAAAGAACAATTAATCCCTACTTGCATTACCTCACTGTTGTTCCCAATTAATGCTCATATAAATAAGAGTAAAAGAAAAGCAAATGAAGGGCCATCAGTAAGTCAGTGTGATGGTCCAAAATCAGGCAGTAATTATCATTAGTCCAAATCACTATCAATTGTTACTTAGACAGTTGAACCCTGTGGAGCTTTAATGAGGCCATCTGAGAGGTGGGTCCAGGTTCCAGGTGGCACTGGGTAGAAAGGAGTATAGAGAAAATTTGGGGTTGTAAAGGGATTAAATAAAAGAGTTTAATATTACTGTCCAGTGTAGAAACTCATAATTCATATTTGAAAATCTCTCCAATACATATAGACTCATGCATATCTCACACAAATACTAGAGGATCTCTAGGGGCTTCTGCATCAGCTCTTATCTCACACTATGCCACCAAGAAGCCTGGGAAGGAGCCCTGGATTCTGATTACTGGCCATGACCCAGTGTAGAGCACAGACTTTAGGGCAGGAAGGGTCAAAGGCCACTTGAGCTGGAGGATGACCTCTGAAGATCCCCCTCGCCTCATAATGCACCGAACACACAATAGTGCTCTGTGCTGGAGAATAAATCAGTAGACACGAATCCTCTATAGCAGCTTAAGTGTAAATGAAAATGAAGGTGCCAGTCCTACAGAGAGAGCTCAGGTTTCAACTGGCATGCAATCGCTTATTTGTAGTGACAATGACCGCTGAGAGGGAAAAGTCAGGAAGTGTATATAACCGCTGGGCTTGTCAGAAGTGACAATTCTAGGAAAATTCTTTGCTCCATAAGGTCCAAATATGTGTGAATGTACTCCTTTTCCACATGTTGTCAAATTAAACTTTTACAGAGTCGAAATTTTGTGCTGCTCTGTGTAGCTAGGAACAGCATCTACTTAACTCTTAGCTTTGACATAATGATTAATGAATAAACTGGTGCTTCAGAGAACAAAATGGCTCCACTTTGTTGTCTGATTTCACAGGTTGTGCATCTCCATATGCAGAAATGCATATGCACAAGAACTGAAAAAGTGAGTTTATTATAATATAATAATAATGTCTGCTAATTACAATGTTAAACATTAAATAGTGTCCAGAGGTTACTTGTTTACATGCCCTTTTTGGCTCAACAGTCTTTCAACCACTATCTTCACTTCAAATGGAACTAACTGCATATGTTGCATTGTTGATCTACAGCTGAAGCTAAAGTCTGAGGACAATAAAAATAACTGTTATAAAGAATTTAGAATGTATTAATATTTTCTAAAACACAATTATTTTGTTGATTATATGACATAAATTCCATCAAGCATGAAGAACACAGAAAATTGCAAGCAATATTTTTGGAATAAAGTATAACCATGCTGGGATAACATAGATCAGCAGATTATGGCAGATTCATTTTCACTAGTGGTCTCAGACTTTTGCATCCCACTGTATATAGCACAACTGCTGACCATGCATCTAAGTCACTCACATGCTAGATATAGCTGCAGTTCATTGCTAAATTCAGCTAACCTCTGCTATCTGAATGTAGAAAATTGTTCTGACAATATTAATAATGGAGTCTTGTACTTGCCATTCCTACTAAGGATTTTTGGCCAGCTGTTGTAAACCATTCCAGATTGTCTCATGTTCTTTCAATGTATAAAAAAGGTCTAACAAATTACGGTGGTACCTTGGTTCTCATAGTTAATTTATTCCAGAAGGATTGTCTAGAGCTAAAGATGATGCGTAAAGAGCAAATCTTTCCCATAAGGAATAATGTAAATTTAATTAATCCATTCTAAACCCTCAGAAAATCCACACTGTAAAAGCATTATATTCATTATTAAATTGGTATTGTACTGGAGCTTCCCCATTACTAATAGGACATGTTCCTGACCAACCAATCATGAGTTAAATGTATAGTGAACTGAGGAGTTTAATGAGTGTTTGGTAGAGTGCATATACTGTATTATAGTGGAACCTATGATAAGTTATAATAAATAAGTTTAAAACACTTACATTACCCTACAGTTTTACAAAGTATTGAACATGTCATGTAATGCAGTGAGTAAAGATTGAAAGTCAAAAGTAAAAACTAAACACTTTTTGGTGAATTATTAAAATGAGTAACTTATCGGTGAATTTATGGATACAGCATAGCTGCTAGGCTAACTGTTAGAGCATTCAATATGTGCCTTTGCTTTTTGTTGGCTGTTATAAACTAACATTTTAAATCCAATGGGGACTTGTTTGTACTAAGTATGGAGTACAATAGATTTGAAGAAATATGAATAATATGATAAACATAGTGAGCATCTCTGAGCAAGGGCTATTATACTAAATCACAGTGTATTGAATGGTGAATAGAGTATTGGCCAAAACAAGACGTGTGGCTAGACTGCAATGACGAGAACTGGGACAAATGATCATAGTGAAAATTTTTCAAGAAACCAATTGTTTTGAGTTGGTCAAGAACTGAGATACCACTGTATATACAGGGGTTATATACACTAACGTTCAAAAGTTTGGGGTCACCTAGACAATTTTGTGTTTTCCCTTAAATCTCATAC
>JAVSBV010000138.1:1173126-1186627 GCA_033117975.1 Parotocinclus spilosoma | reverse complement strand
GATAAGAGGGACATTGTGGAGACTACAGGATTTTAATCCATTACGGCATAATGTGTTACCAATGGTTTTCTTGGTGACTGTGGTCCCAGCTCTCTTACGATCATTAACAAGTTAACCCCATATAGTTTTAAGCTGATTTAGGATAGGTTATCCTAGGTTATCCACAAGGTGAAATTTTGCCTGGAACCCCAGATTGAGGTCGATTGACAGTCATTTTGTATTACTTCCATTTTCTTACAGTGGCACAAACAGTTGTCTCCATCTCACCCAGCGTCTTACTTATGGTTTTGTAGCATATTGCAGCCTTGTGCAGGTCTATGATCTTGTCCCTGACATCCTTAGAAAGCTCTTTGGAGAGGCAAGACTGATGAATTGAGTCTGTGGACAGGTGTCTTTCATACAGGAGACAATTTAAGACAACTGTCTTTAATGCAGGTAACGAATTGATTAAGAGCATCTAACTGGTCTGTAAGAGCCAGAACTCTTAATGTATGGTAGGGGATCAAATACTTATTTCTCTCATTGTATGTTATACAATGTAATTTTCTGGATTTAAACTGTTAAAAAAAACTGTTAAAATATACCTAGCCATAAAATTATAAACTTTTCATATCTTTGTAAGTGGGCAAACTCACAAAATCAGCAAGGAATCAAAAGAAATCTGGAGATACACTATTGTTTTAGCAATGGGATAATAACCATATATAATAATATTTTCTCATCGTCCTTATTAGAACAAGTACATGAAATGTGTATGCAGCATTTAAATACTGAAACAAATCTGAAAAACAAACTGTAAAATACTCCAAAATACTCTTTTTCACTGATCTTCAGGCCACAAAGACTGGGATTAGGATTAGTGGAAAAGGGTGTTATGGAGTGTCAAATCCAAGTGTTACATTTTTGTTCCAGTTTTCACCAGTACATTACACACCGTTTAGTCATAAAATTATGTCCACCTCCCTGTTCCCATACTCATTGTCCATTTTATAAGTTTCACTTACCATATTAAGGAGCTTTGTAGTTCTACAATTACAGACTCTAGTCCATCTGTTTCTCTACATACTTTGCTTTTCTCCTTTACCCTGTCCTCTAATGGTTCTGGACTCCAACAGATCAGTTATTATGTGGGTGGTGGATCATTCTCAGCAGTGCTGCTGGAGTTTTTAAACACTGTGTTAACTCACTGTGCACTCTATTAGACATGACTACCACATTGCTCTACCAATGTAGATGTAAAGTCATGGGATAGGGTCATTATACCATTGCTAAGACAACAAATCTAAAGGCGACCAAACACTTTTACACATTACTGTATGTGTGGTTTTGTTTTTCGTAAAAATATTTTAGAACCTAATGCATGCCTTAATTAACAGTATGGAAACTATAAAGGCAGAATCAGACAAATCTTGGACCAACTCAAATATAAAATGAACAATTTAAGTCAAAAGTGCTGCAGAAAAGCATATACTTGCACAGAAGTGCTAGATTTTTCTCTCAAGTAAGAATGTCAAAGTACAGTAAGCAATGTAGTGATGTTTTAAATAATAATTTAAAGTGTCCTAACCCATGTATTGTCCTTTCCACTGTGGGTATATCAAATGACTATGTAGACAGCAGTGGACATGATGGCAGGACATCTGGAGGGAATGTTCAGAGAAGAAGAAATGGAAGGAATGGAACAATTAACATAAAGAATCCATTCAAAGGAAAAGAACCGGTCTTGGATATGTCCTCCCCAGTCTCAGACCAGTCTGTCAGTATCAAAATGGTGGCACATAGAAAATCATACAGCAGACAAACCTCCACAGAGTCAAAAGAAAATGTGAGGAGGGTAACTGCAGGGGATTCTCCAGAAGAACAACATGAACAGGAAAATAACCAGGTTGAGCAAATAATAACAAGCAATGAGTGGACACCTGAGGCAAAAGGTGGAAATACATGTAAGAAGACTGAAGAGGCAGAAGAGATGTACACTGGAGAAGAGGAAGAAGAAGAAAGCCTAGATGATGAAAAACATACTGAAGAAAAGAAATCGTACATGGCAGAGAATTGTGAGGAAACTAAATATGACCAAGAAGAGGTGCAGAAACTCTTGAGACATAACTCCCAATTTGTACAGCTAAACTCTTTGAGAGAGAAAGAAGAAGAGGAAGAAGAAGAAGAAGTAGAAGATGATGAAGAAGAAGAAGTAGTAAAAGATGAAGAAGGAGAAGGAAAAGAAGTAGAAGAAGAAGGAGAAGTAGATAAAAGAGAAATACGTGATAAGACTGATGCACAAGGACAAATTAGCAAAGGAGTTGAGCAAGGGTCTGAGCAAGAATTGAACAAAAGTGAATCTTCTGCATCATGTTTGGAGAGGAACATCCATGACAGGTAGGGTCACATGCAAAACAGGATTATCTGGTTGAAAAAACCTATGTGTTACAATTATTGGCACATCTTTTTTTTATCTAGGATATTCTAGTGCATGGAATCCATAATGTAATTGTTAGGGTTCCCACCTTTCGCCCTAGAGCGTTTGGCCGTTCTTGCTGGTGGCCATTACAGAGCAATCAGTGAGGCGGCTTATATCCAGTGTTCAATTCATGACCTGTTTACGAGCAGCTACTTTTCCTGCTATTTAGGCGTGGGTTTTAGCGCTGTTCGTTGCCAGGTCGTCCTTATTCGGCACGTGCGCCCGACCACCGGTGCTCGCTCCCTTGTGTGCACCTTTAGGGATAGTGGTTACGTCCCGGGGCTTTTAGTGCTGACGGACGCAAAATACCCCGAGGTATTTTGTGTTTTAGGGGCACTTTGAGGGTCTCCCGTCCCGTACTCATGTGGTCCTCGCACACCTGAGCTCATGCTCTTCTGCCGTCGGCACCCAACGAGCCTTCTGGCATTCGGACTACCTCTGTGCCTTGCCACTAGGGAGACGTCCCAAATCGTGCTCTCTGCACACCTGCCCCATTGGTGCTTCTCAGAGCCTGTGAGTAAGAACAGTCAGATATTACAGATCCTCCCCCATACTTAACAGTAGGAGTTATAATTTTATTAGAACCTGATAAAATTTTGAATTGAACTCAATATTTAATGAGGAGCCAGTGGAGGTCATGGAGAATAGGTGTTCATGAGTGCAGGTGTAAGATGTGAGAAAAGGGTTTCTGGCATGCCTTCCACATATTATACCTGACACGATGTTTTTTTTTTCTTTTTTTAAATGCAGTTTTTTTGTTTGAAAATGTATTCACAAAATATGCAATGTTTTGCATTGTTTACACTTGAGAAAAAATGTTTTAAAATTCAGTCATTAACTCAGTATTAATTAACGTAATTCAATATAATATTATCAAATTGTGAGAAGTGTGTATTGGTATTTTTGCCCGTCTTTACCATAAGAGCAGATTGTTATTGATCTGATAGTATATATGTACTTACACCTATTAATAAGCTCCATTCTGTTCTAATGTATATTGTATTATTTGATTTGCTAGGAAAATGACTAAAATTATAATAAATATTTTCATAGCCTTAAAGAATTATATAAAAATGACACTGAAGATGAAGAACTCAGTAGTCAGGAGGCAGATGACGACAAAGACTATGGTGATGATGACAATGATGATGTCATGGTTGGAAAAGCATCCCCAAGGACATATAATCCTGGTGATAATGATAATATATATCAGGAAGATGAGGATGATGAAGTTGAAGAAGTTCTTGCACCACAGAACAACTTACTGGAACGCCAGTGGGTATTTTCCAGTATAATTGTTTTGATTTAGTAAGAACCAATTTGTTCAAAAGTACTGTATTTTTGTCAATCCTTATAGGGTTGATGAAGCAGAGGAAGAAGACACTTCAAAAGGTAAGACAGCCTCATTCTCATGATTTGGTTTAAATAAAAAAGAGCATTCCACAATTTGGGTATTAGGAGAAAGATTGTCTCTCCTTGCTGATAAGGTGTCCTCACCAGACCATATAATCAGATTCTGGATTATGCCTTTCAGGACTAGTTTCCATAATGCTGATGAAATAACTCACTGATAAGGTGGAAACCCATTAAATGATCATATTGATACTGAATTGCTCGCTATAACTATTCTACTTCCACTGTTTATCCATGGTGATCTCATGGCTATGCACTTCATATTATGAACCTGTTAGCAGTAAGTGTGGCTGAAATAACAACATAAAAACACAAAGCCATACAAAGCCATTTAGTATATGTTGATCAGTTTTATTAATTAGGCCAGACTTTTTTTATTGCTTGTTTCGCGATCCGCAGACGATCATATTTGAAGAATACACAGAAATATATATATATTTTTTGGTATTTTACGGATCTGCCGCAGTACTAATGGTTGAAATTTTTTTCCAGATTCACTTTAGTTTAATTGTAGATTAAATACATTTTATAAAAAAAACTAAACTTTTTTTTTTAATTTCTTCCTCCTTCCTTGTATTGATTCCACATAGTCCTCGAGAAATTGAAAAATGCTGAAAAATAAAGATTTCTTTTAAAAAAAATTTCCTCCCTCCTCAGTAGATTCTAAAGTAGGGACATCCGAGGAACAAGCAATTTTAAAAAGTCTGGCCTTATGTTGTAAACTGCCCAGGAAAGAAGATCTACATAAAATTCTGAAATGTTTCTATGTAGATGAAAGGAAATAATGGCTAGTCACAGGGGTACAACTGTGCATAATAAATAATTCTGGTAAACACTTAATGGATTAAATGATCTAATACTGGTGTTAGTCTGCCATGTATGAGAAATGAAGGGCATATTTTTAATGTTGTTTAAACTGAATAATTTTGCTAGTTTAATAAATGCATTTGTGTTAATTGTCTAATTCTGTGCATTCGGCAGGGTATTTGGTTATAAGTGGCCAATACACATAGCTATAAGCTATCGTCACTTTGTCTGGTGTGTGACTAATTGTCTTTTAAATATATGTGGATGTCCTAAACTTCAGGCAAATAACTGAAAGAAACTGTCTCTAACTCAATGTGTCAGCCATTCAAGCTTTTGGGAAGATACTGGGGAATTATGAGAAATGTGGTGCCTATAGCTAATTTGAGTGGCATGTCATGTAGTTCAGCTCAACAATCTGGGATAAAATAAATTTTTATTTATGTCTAATGACCCCCGTGGTCAGAGCACTAGTGGCAAGCATGTTAAAACACACAGATATTAGGTGTATTAATTATATAGAAATAATAATATTCTACTTTTAACATGCTACTTTGAACACCAAACATGTCGCCTCACTGGGTAAATGTTTAATGCAAAGCAGTGTATTTTGAAAAAAAAAAGGGTTTTTAATGTTGCCTTAAAACATTTGACTTGTTGTACTGTATTAGTGCAGTGTCAGTTCTCACTCTATCTTAACTCATCCAGCCCAGCTTTAGACATATTAGAGCACAGAATATACCCTCCATAATCAAAGAGCCTAGGTATTGCCTTGTTCGCTGGTTCCTGATTTTTAAAGGTTTTAAAATGTTAAAAACGAAATAGTCACTCAGAATTAATCCATCCGTATAATAAGCAATGCAATATGTCTATTTTCATGCCTGGTTTACCACTTAATGTTTTGTTTTTATCCTAGATTTGGGCACTGATACAGAAGAAGAGCAGTCTAACAAGAAGACAGTTTTGGCTCCGGTTAAGGAAATGTCTGAAGATTCTGATGACGAATTTGACCATTTTTATGATTAGGTTCTCTTAGGCTGTTAAATGGAAGTTAACATTACTTAAGGATCCCCTAGTAGCTAGGAAATGCTCCTATGACTAATTGTAATAGCACTGAAACTCCCATAATTCACCAGTGCATATGAACAAGGTTTATAACCTATACAGCAAACACAGACAGACGGACTGAAAGATTAATAGACAAAGAGAATAGAAAAGAGATGAAAGAGGACAAGTGGGTGCAGGGAATCCCACAGGCTTTTATGTTATTTGTTTGGAGCTTATCGGCTGGGCTGAAAGAGCCACAGCACTGTCACTGTGCAAACACAGGTGGGTCAGCCAGGCTGACAAAATCAGAAATACATATGCGAGAGAATAATAGAAAAAAGGGAACAGAGTACAATGGATGACATTAAAAGCAAGAGAAACTCAGCGATAGGTGGGATAATGCGGGTAGAACTGAAAGCACAAGGATACAAAAACGTAGAAACGTTATTATCTAATCTTGATTGGGGAGTTGTTAAGATATTTCGAAAGTCAGTAGGGATAAAATGCTTTCTTATTTAGATGGCCTAAGAGAGGGGGTGATTTTGGGGTTTAGGCAGGGCGAGGAGGCTGAGTGAGGGAGAAAGGGTCTGACGTTGGCTTTGAGCAATGGCTGTTTGAACAGACATGTTTATATGAGTGAAAAGGGAAAGAGGGACACTAGCAGAGATGCACAGGAATAGACAGACGATGAAAAAAGCTGCCACTGTGTAAACCACACCGGCCCAGTCTTTCCTTTGTGTGGCCATGGCAACTCCACAGAAGCCACTCTTTGCCCAGTCACATGCCCTTCTTTGACATGAGGAACAAAAAGCCTCTGGTGAGGCAGGTCAGGGCAGACATTTGTGAATCAACAGCAGAACTACTCTCACTGTCTATTTTTACAAATAGCACTGCACACTTTAGGATGTTCTAAAGGTTTTTAGCTAAAATTATATTTTAAAGTTCCTACTATTGTATTGTCTTGAAAATACTTCAGTAAATACTGGAAACAAAGTGATCTTACTTGGAAATAAACTTAATTGATTATGCCTAATGTGATATGTATAATTTCCCGTACACTGCATCGAATCAAGATTCCAAGGAAATAAAAAATGCTAATTAACCATTTTTGTTAATTCATTGTCATACCTGCTTAACCTATTTCAGGGTCTCGGCTGAAGCAGTAACAACCACAGGAAACCAAGCCACATGCATTCATACACTCACACTTGGACACTTATGAAAGGCCAACTGACCTAACCATGTCCCACAGGTATGTGGGGAAAACCCACTAAGATACAAGAAGAGTGTGTAAACTGCTATACACTTTTCATTTAAAGGCCAAAATTGGTATTACACATAAACTATTTTAGCTTAAAAGAAACTTATGACATAATACAAAAGAGCATTAGACGTGTAACTAGCAGTGATTCTGCACTATAGTGCTTCATTTATCATGACTGAAATCTATCATACTTTTTATTTTTACTCGAAACAACTGCACAGCTATTACACACAACTTAACAAAAATGCCTGTTTTGTAATAATAATACCACGCATTGTGTGGTGTTTAGACATTTATTATATTAAAATAAAATTAAACAAATTAACTATATTTTAAGTTAAACAAACATCTACTTATCTTTCCCCAAATTATATATCAATCACTTCTGAAAACTCTGAAAAATGAGAAAATGAAAACCCAAAGTACAGTTTGAGTCAAAAGACACACTGGGCATCTTTTTATTTCAGAAACAAAAGGGAAAACAACATACCTTTATCTGAATGCCCCAGCAAGTAGTGGGAAAGGGGGGCCTATATTTTAGTTCAGAACTTGGCCACCATCTTGAAAGCCATATTTATATCATTTGCAAGTTTTTCCAATGGGAAGGTGGTTATGTATCAAAGAAGACCAAAATTGTCTCATAAATCAATTGCAATGAGATTTTCAATATATATTTGGTTCAAATCCACATAATCAACACAGAAATGTAAAAAACTTTTGTTGTTCATCACAGGTAAATGAAAATGGAATTACCAATTCTGATATCCGGGGAACACAAAAGCTGTATCATAGCCACTTACTTTTTCATCCCACAACCTAAAATAGGTTAACCTTATAGATTTTTTAAATATATTTTCACGTTCAATTTAAAGTGACAAAGAATTTAAGTTTAACAATAATTGTATATTCATAAATAAATCTATTACACTTAAGATGTGTACAAACCCCAATGTGTACAACTATATACATACTGTCCTTCATTAACATAGTGAAAACAACCCTAAAATAATAATGTTTTTTTCAAGCCGGTGATGCCAACAGGTGATTGCGTATGATTTGGTACAAAAACAGTATCGAGGAGCAGCAATGGTCGGAGGATCTCCAGTTCATGAAAAATGTGTGAATTTTTTTTTTTTATGTTTAAAACCAAAAACTGGAAAGCTCAGAGGTATCTTGGATGAACCATCACACAATGAAAACTTGTATTTCATCACAGACAGTACCTGAGATATTAAATTTCTGTCTGGTTAACTTAATTTAATGCGCTAATAAACAGTCATTTCTGCATTTCAGGCCTCTGACAATAAGACATTTACCACTTTGTGGCATGTAGGTATGGTAATGGTAATGTTACCATTCCTTTTTATCACACCTAAAATATGTTTTGGACACCAAGCAATTTAGTGATTCAGGTGTTATTTTGTCCCAATCTTTAAACATGCCTTAAAAAGTGCTACAATACTGGGTCGTTGTTGTCTCATCGTTGCATTGTTTATTTCAATATTCTCCAAATATTTTTGATCGGGGACAGATCAGGACTGCATAAAAGCCAGTTCCGCACCATCCTCTTATGCAGCCATACTTTTGTAATGTGTACAGCATGTGTGCTTTTTATATTCCTTGTCCATACTGTCCGAACATTCTCTGACTGGGTTGCAGTCTTTTTTTTACTTCATTGCAAGCCATAAGTTGCTCCTGCTCCTGTCCCACTTGATTTGGTTCCAGGCCTGAATTGAAGGAACTGATGTTTATTAACAAATAACCTAATGTTAACCAGGCAAAACATGAAATATGTTGGGTTCATACTGTCTGCAATGCATTAAAAGTCAAAGTGCATGTAAAAAAAGTGTTTTCTTACTTGTTTTCTGATGTTTGATAGTTTTCCATACTGTCCCAACTTTTTCTGACTTGAGGCTGTATATATTACACGTAATTATATGCAGAGTACACTGGAACAAAAAACTATGGGTGATAAAGAATTTCTGAAAACACATTTGGATTCAGCATTCAATATGACAGGAATCAGATATTTTTTCATGTGAACTAGTTTAATTCATTCATCAGCTATCTCCCTGTCCACCACTGATGTGGATTGACCTGCATTCTCTCATGAGGACATAAATCACAATGTGGCAGCCGTGGCCCTCAAAGCTCATGAACTCCTCATTCCTCATTCTTTCTCTGTGGATGGGACACACACAGAGAAGGCTGTGGATTTTGCTCAGATCGCTGTGGGTGTCCCAGTGTCCCTACTGAGGAAGACACTGCTTTGGGGAGGTCTGTCATTAAAGCTGGTGTCATCCCTTTGTCTGCATACACTCGTACACAATGCTGCTTACCCAAGATACAAAGCATAGTGCAGGAGGGCTGGAAAGGGGGTCAGGACCTTTTACATAACCTTCCTGGCATTAGTGTGTAGTGAAACTAAATGCTACACACTAGCCGTAGCTTACCTATCCCGTGTGCCACCTACACGCCACATTTTGGAATTTTCTTATGCTTATAAGCATTAAGTATTTTAAATGTCCACCGCTCATGTTCATATATTCTACTTGACATTTTTGGGCTTGATTTTAGTTGTTGTTTTTTTGTTTTGTGGCTCCTTATAAATGCTAGCAGCATGCACCAGGAAGCTTCTGAAATGAATATTTGGAAAAATTAAATGATTTGGATCTGGTTGGAAATGAGCCTACATGCTTACTAGTTTTCACAGTGTAGCTATCTTGTTAGGGGAAGTGTGTGGAATGTCATTGTGTGCTCTGGGGATTATACGTTGCAAGCAATGCAAGCAAGACAGTAACTCAGTTAAAGTCAGTGGGATGCCAACAAAGGTTCAGTTGAAGAATATGTAGAATAAAAAATGAATTATTTAAATATTACAACCAGAATCAGAAAAAAGTTGGAAAATGCTATTTTAAATATAAACACAGTGTTTCTTACATTCACTTTAACTTTTATTTCATTGCAGACAGTATGAACCTGAGATAGATCACGTTATTTTTAGTTAACCCCAATACCCTTTTCCGATGTGTGATGGTCTAGTCCAGACATCTCAGAGCCCAGAGAAGTCTGCAGCATTTCTGGACAGCATCAGCTGTTGGTAAATGGTGGTTGTTGATGCAATTCCGCCTCAGATATTGACAGATGTTCGGTATGAGCTTGTGCCTTTGCTGTTTATCCACTGAAATTCCCTCTGATTCCTTAAATCATTTAATGATATTATTCACTGTATAGAGAGAACTATGCAAATCCCTTACAATCTTTCTCTGAAGAACATTGTTTCAAACGTGAATTATTTTCTCACTATTTTGTTGAAAAACTGTAGATCCTCTGGCCATTTTTGGTCATAAAAAGGCCTTTCCTGGATGCTGCTTTTGTACCCTTTAGTAATATAATGTCCTGTTGACATGTCCTGTCCTGTTACCATACACCTGTTGACATCACTTGTTTAAAATTACATCACTATTTAGTTTTTTTTATTTATTACTAGCTCTAAATTGGCCCCATCCCAATGTTTTTTGGAATCTGTAGCAGGCCTGAAATATTGTCTGCAATGAAATAGAAGTGTTACTGTCCCAACTTTTTCTTATTTGCAGTTGTATGTATGTATTCAGTTTAGATAAACGAATTTGAGGTTTGTTCCTTTAGATATGTGTGTGTGTAAATGTTAAAATTAGTGTTTTGCCATTCGGAACAAGGGTTTACAAATGAAACTTTTCCATATCAGACTCACTGTTATTATTATATTAATAATAATATTATTGTTTTATTATAACTATTGTTGTAGTTGTCCACCAACTACACAATCTAACGTTACCATTACACATTTTAATTCTCCTGCTTGTCATTCTTTCTCACTAATAGCAAGTGATGTTATAATCCATATCATTTTCTTATTTTCCAGGTCATCAGGAACTGTTTTAAGAAGCTGGCTGTAACCACCAAGCCACCAGATCGGCTAAGTGCATAAAAGCAGATTATCTTACACTATTTTATAGTGGTTTTCATGTTTACAGTCTAACATGACTGAAACTTTTTGACTGAAGCTACTTATGAACTGTCCCCGTGTGAATATTTAATGCACACAAACAACATTTGACTTGACTGTGTGTTCAGTATAAAACACATATAATAATATTGAAAAATATCAGATTTTCTTCAGTAGGTTGGAATTTAAATTTTTGAAAAATCTTCTGAGGGCAGTATTACACACAACTAGTTCTGTGAGTCAACCAATCAGAACATGGAGGGGTGTGGTTATAATAACACTGAATGCAACAAAACACTCTTTGCTTTGAAAGCAGCGACATGTGAGTTTGTTGTTACAGTTGTACTTAGCACTTTATTTAGCAATTTGAGCAATAGCTGACCTACCTGCTTTTTAACCAATGAGCATTGTTCATTCAAAGTTAATATAGCCACATGTTTGTTTTGTAACCTATTAATTAAAATTTTAGCTGTGTCAAATGCTGAAATCAGGCCCAACAATACCAAATGAGAAACGCAATCACAATCTGAGGCAATCATTCAGCAGTCATTCTGCTCTGTCTATTATAGGGGAGTCCCAAGAAAAGAACTTAAAGCACACAAACACCCTTTTATTTGATTTAATGTTTATTATCTAAAATTCTGGTTTATATACAGTATTTCCAAGCAGTTAAAAACACACAATAGTAGTCAGACAAAGGGGTGAAGCAGTGCTTCAGGAAGAGCTCAGAAGCGGTACAGGGCATGTGCTGAGTGCAGAGTAGGCCACTGAATCACCCGTGAAAGAAGATTCTTCCCTGCCTGTGAAATATGGATTATAGTGATGAATGTTGGAGCTGGATGATGGATAGTACATAGGATAGTTCACAGGAGCTTCATAGCACTGGAAGTCCGTGAGTGGGGTCATGGTAAGGGGCTGATGGAAGAAGTGCTCCCCATGAGTGCGTGGCTCCATGTGGCAGGAGGTGGCTGGCTGAAGCGTGATCATGTTAGGAAAAGCTGTGTTTGGCAGATGTGCAGAGGGTTCTGATGTTGGAGGAAATGGAGTTATGGAATGGGAGGCAAATGTGTGCAAAGGTGTGGTGTGTGAAGGCGATTTTGGCATGGTGAGGCAATCCGTCACAGGTGGCAACACCTGAACAAGACAGGACTCCACAGGGCGTTGAGAAGGCGACAAAATTGCAGATTTAACTTCAGCCTTTTTTTTCTTTCTCTCCTGCTTCACTGTTTCCCTCTCTGCCTTTTTGGGGGGATTTTCAGTCATGGTTGGTGATGAGTCCCTTTGACATCGGAAGCGTTTCTGACGGCGCATGTAGCACCCGTTCTCGAACATGTTTCCGGAGTCAGGGTGAAGGGTCCAGAACGAGCCTTTTCCTGGAGACTCTGGTGACCTTGGGACCTTTACAAAACAGTCATTAAATGAAAGCGAATGGCGGATGGAGTTTTGCCAGCGTTGCTGGTTTTGCCTGTAGAAAGGGAAGAGCTGGCGAATCCAATCGTAGATTTCATTTAGGGTGACCTTCTTGGTCGGTGACTGCTGGATTGCCATATAAATGAGTGAAATGTAGGAATAAGGAGGCTTGGTGTGGTTAAAGGTTCGCCGGTACACTGATTTCAAGTCAGGAAGGTCTTGTCTAATGTGATCTGTCTCATGACATCTCTGCTGGGTCAGGGCACTGTGTGATGAGTCTGTAATCCATGTCTCCTCTCCTCTCACTGAATCTCTTGGAAGACTGAAGCTGTTATTTGGATGCTCAGGAGAGGAATATGGCCCACTGCTTAATCTCACACTGTCTGCTCCACAATACACCTGAAAAGATCGATCAATTATCAGTAAATGTTTGTGAGGCTGGTCTTTAATAGTGCATGTTAGACACACATAAAACCTAAATGGGGTCACTACCAGAAGATTGCTAGGTCATTACAGGTCTAAGGTGTTATGGTTATTTTGATTTCATCCTTTGCATAATCTAGGCCTGAGAGATTGGATTAATTCAAACCATCACTTCTTATTTGGGAGTTCAGTCACTTTGTTGGTATGTGCACCTCCTTTAAGATTCATAATTTCTTTAGATCTCCCTATGTAACTCCATGTAAATGATTTGGGCCACCCACCCTGCTGATAACCCCACCATTATCCTTTTCCTTTAACCCGTGTCGTCTCCCTTTTTTAGTCGCTCGCCGTCCCTCATTTTTCTGTTTCATGTCAAAGGCAGTGACGGACGGTTCTTTTGATTCTGGCCTGCTGTCTTGCACAATGTGGGTCATAATTCCGCCCTTTTAACTCCCTCACTGCTCACGATTTTGTTACACCAAGGTTAACAGACAGAGCACCATGTGTAGATTGTGTAGTGCGGGAAACGTGGAACCCCATCACAGAGTCAATCAATGAAGTGCTGCCAGACCACACACAGTGTCAGTCTGAGAGACTCTCTCTCTCTCTCTCTCACACACACACACACACTCACACAAACACACACACACACACACACACACACACACACACACACACACACACACACACACAC
>JAVSBV010000138.1:1147937-1164869 GCA_033117975.1 Parotocinclus spilosoma | reverse complement strand
TCGTATCGGCTAAGAGGGTTGGCGAACTACACGCCCTGTCTGTAAACCCCTCGTGTCTCAGATGTGCCCCGGACGGCTCTGGGGTTGACTTGTGGCCAAACACCGCCTTTGGTATTAGTCATTCAGTGCTTACGCACTGCCTCTGGTGGTCAGCAGGGATGAAATAGAACGAAAGTTACATATGTAACTACGGTTCTATGACTCCCGAATGACCGCCAGAGTTTTCTCTGTCACTCAGAATCCTTCCCCCGTTTTTGTGAGAAGATTCTGGGGACAGAGCCTCGGATGACGGTAAGCTATATAGCGTCTGGCCATTTTGTCAGCGCACCTTTGATTACGGTCTGCATTCCCTGTGGCATTGTTTTGCCGACGCTGTGTAATGTCATAACATTTACTTCCAACTAGAGTTGGATTAATTTTAACCTAACCTCTTGTACTGCTGACAGGAAATCTTATTCAGCACATCCAAACGTTTTTCTGGGGTTAAGGTCAGGACTCTATGTTGGAAAAGTTTCATATGTGAAAATGGTTTCTCCTAGAACTGGCCAAAGAAAATTTATTTTGTCACCATGGAATATGTCTGCACCACTGGTAAAATAAAAATCCACTGACGAAATAACCTCTTAACCTCTTGGTCATTCAGTGCATTCAGGTACTCAGCTGACTTTACCAACTAAAGTAAGCATAGATCATATCACTGCCACCAGAAACTTGCATGATATGTGTATCACTTCATAAGTGTCCCTTTTTGACTTTGCTCCAGCCTTATGCTTTCTTTTTTGATTAATCACACTAACCTATGGCCAGGCCATGTTTAGCTCCGATCCTGTTTAGGTCGCGGCACATTAAGCATGTAAAAATGCTCTTATTTTCACTATTACACAACTTTACGCCACTTATTGTACTCAAACAATGACCTAGGAAAACAAAACTTCTCTCTGTTACGACCATTGATTAGTACTAGAACATTAAGCAACTTTAAGCTTTTTACTTATAATAGATTTCAAAGTGATTACTTTTGAAGTTTAAATAAAAAAAAGAAATATATTATTATGCCTAAACATTTGGCAGTATTCTTTACCATTTTGTAATCGACTTTGTAATCGATAAGAAAAATCAAAATCAATTAAATAGCAACAACACCCAACCCTATACAGTACCAGCAATAATAACCTTAATATTGAAGTAATCTGTATCAGAAATTCAGAATTTTTTAATATTTGTCTATGTTCCCCATTTTGCTGTAATGACAACGTGCATTCAACCTTTCAAAAGATCCGATAAAAAAATCTGATGATCCATATTCTGCCAGCATGATTTCATAATATTCCAACGTTCTGATGTCTTTAAATGCCCACAAAATTGCTTGATGAGGGTTTGACTCAGGTGACATCCAGCACTCCTCGATCTTCTTTGGTCTTCGATTAGCTGTTGCAATCTTTGATGTGTATTTTAGGTTTATCCTTTTTATTTAATGTTACACGGTGCTAAGTTCATGCAGATCTGACACTCAGTAAATACATTTGCATATTCTATTTAAAGGCCATGTTGAAAAAGCACAAAAAAGAAATTTCCATCGTTCCACCCTGTACCATTGTTGATTATTACGAGTATTCGGAGGTTACTTCCTATATAATTACTTGTAGGCAAAATTAACTAATAATTTCATCAACACTTAAAATTAAGAACTAAAGTTTGTGATATAGTGATTATGTGTGTGTTGTATTTTTACCACTATAGAGGTAAGATCTTCACTTTCAAAGCGGCTGATGGCATGATCCAGTGATTTGTACATGGCTACTGAGATCCTCTGGGTGATCAGTCTGTTAAGGTCAATGGAACGTCCCAGTAGCTGCCAAAACACACACATACTCATTCAATTTAATTTAATTTAGCAAATATTCCTGGGCGAAACCATTGGCCAAATCCAAAACTGCAATAATGGTAATAGTTTTAATCAGTTGACAAGTTTCCCAGTTAGTTTGTTTAAAATGTAAGACCACATATTCTCCATCGGGTACAAATCCGCACTCTGAAACATTAGCCTAGTGGACTTTGGCAGATATTTTAAGAAATCAGGATATACACTATAAAGACAACAGTGTGAACATCCATTCTAATCATTGATCTCTGCTATTTCAGCAACACTCACTTGTAACACATTTATAATATAAATAATACATTTCTGGATTATCCACTTAAAACAGTGGCAGTACAATGGGTTGTACTGATACCCCGGTGACTCTCAATGAGAAACATTTATAGGTTTTCAGTTTCATCAATTCAGTTCAGAAATCTCTGCACTGCTGTAGTTTAAGCTTCAGCTTGCCAACTTTCCAAACTGCCAAATTGGATTGACTGGCTCCATAATAGACTATACACTGGAATGCTAAAAGTGAGTCAGTAAAAACTGTCCAACATCAAAAGACAGTCTTACGGTCATTTTCTAACTTATTGCTAATTTCAGACTAATGACCTATTGTTAGGAGCATTATTAATATTGGTATTTTGTCATTTTAAGTTTGGCCGATTTTTTTGACCAGGAGCATATAATGCAACTACAGAAAATGACAAACAAATGGAAGAAACACTAAAGTATGTGGGCGTTAAAAACAATAAGTGAATGCCGTACCTGCACATGTCTCTGTTTCAGCAGTGTCTCATAGCGATTAGAGGGGGGGTAAGGGATGATGACACCATAATTCTTACATTCTGCCCTGAAGCGCTTATCCAGGAGGACACTGATACAAACACATTTCACATATAGAAGATATATAAATAGAAGATGAGTCTTGTACAAACTAATACTGAATGATTTGCCATGAAGATAAGATTAATGATAAAGCTTCACCTTCCAGCCATTGCTTTGTAGTAAGCAAATATCTGATCCGCCAGTTTGTACACAAACTGATCAAAACAAAGGTTCACCTATACACAGTAACAAAACATTATTAATATTATTATTGTATATTAATACAGCAGGTGAATTTGTAATGTCACAGTGTTGATCTAAAATTGCACCTCAGCCTCTATTTCATCATAGAGAAACTGCTTCTTGAACTTGGTCAAAGCATAGTATCCACTGTCATTATACAGATCTAGAGGATACAACACATACCTAAAACAGAAGAACACAAAAATAATAAAATAATTCCTTATATGAAACAGGAAAATGTTTAATAATGTGAGTGCAAATAGGATTCACAACTAACTCCATCATTGACGGCTCTTTGGTCTCCAAAATATGGTCTGTAAGAATCCAGGGCATGGACATCTCAATGGGGAACTGGATGCGGCGACCCATGGTGAGCTCCAGGAAGAACTCTCGGAACCAGAGCTGTGATAAGTCACAGCATTGCTGCAGGGCCTCTGAGAACCATATACAATTTATATATACATGTGTATGAAACAAAACATATGCTTATTACTCTTATAAGAGCATGGTACCCAAACTACAGCACTTGGATGTCATTTATAACTGTTTAAGAGTGCAAAATATTAAGCTGCTAAGTAAAATAGGTTTATTTCTATCACATTCCACCAGCAGGGTTTTTCAAATGAAAGTATTCAAATGGTGTATCTTGATGTACTATAAGGGGATCTCAGAGATATGGCAGGATCACGTATTCGGCTATGGTTTGAGAGCCATTGCTTTCTTCTACCACAATAAACATTAAAGGACAGCTGACAAAGATAGGCTACAGAATGTTCCAAACTAGAATAACTCAAGTTTTGTTTTTGTGTTACTTTTTGTGACATTTACCATAACTGATGATAATTCTTACATGAAAGTAAGGATTTATTCCTTTAGACCTTTCAGCAGCGTTAGATCTTTCCTAAATTAAGACTTTATCAGATGAATCACGAACAAAAAAATCTGTCACAATTAATCAACCCCTATATAATACTGATGATTTTATAACCTTTACCTGGGTTTTAGTTGGGCCAAACATAATTAATGCATTGGAAACTCAATAATGATCCTTAACATCCTTCTGCTCAGAAATGTTCATAGAACCCCAAAGCAGAAAAAGACAGAGAAAATGCAGCGTTTTGTAAAGTTACTTTGACTTTTTTTTTTTTTATTGCAGACAGTATGATCCCAATATATCTTGTTTTAGTTTGGTCTATTTTATGTCATTTACCACTCTGTAATATTACATTCCTTCTCACAACACTTAAAAATAATTTAGGCACTAAGCACACCAAGGCAAAGTGTTTCAGGTGTTATTTTGTCCCCTTCTTCTTGCAAACACATCTTAAAGTGTGAAACACTAAGACAAATTCTAAGCTAAATTCTCCACACATTCTCTATTGGGGACAAGTTAGGACTGCTGGCAGGCCAGCCCAGTACCCATATCCTCCTCACACCTTGTAATGTGTACTGTTCAAAAACATATGGACGTCCCTTATAATTCTTCTCTTTTGCACAGTAATATTTTAAGTGGCATTTGTGAATGAAACTCTGTACACTACACCATTTGGGGTTAATTAACAATAAGTGTCTGGCCATGAGAGAAAGTTTGATAAGTCCAAAGGTCCAAAAAGGCATATGGCTTTAGACATCTCATCAGGAAAATGTAAAACATCAGCATCACTAGGAAAAAAGATCATGCTGACGATGATGCTGGGATGAATGTGTCAATGTAAATCATAAGAAGATCAAGCAAGAACTTTCTGAATGAACTTCATGATGCAGGCCACTTTTGAAAAAGAAGCGCTGACTGGAGTATGTCTTAAGGAATTTCTGGTGAGAGGCTTGGGGAGTTCTATAAAGTGGTGAAACTGAAACTAATTGACCATACTAATCACTGGTTTATATTAAATAGTGTGGCTTAAGACCAAACAAATTTCAGAATAAAGGTGGGTCAGTAATGATGTGTGAATGTCTATGTGCTGCAGGTAATTAATAATCTTGACCATTTCACTGGCATTATTGATTCGAGAAGGAATGTTGCACCTTCTGTGGTGAACTTAAACATTGCTCTTTAAAGCGGGACAAAGAATGCAGTAATTCAATTAGGTTTTACCATTTTTACGGACTCAAAAATTAGATGATGGGTAACTCTGGGTTAACATGACTGAGGCAATAATCAGATTTCTAATAACCTAATGGACAGATGTGATGTAAACATAAATAATTAAATAACAAAATTCTATTTCCCTTAGCATATACTGCTAAACTATTTTAGTTTCCTTAAAACTCTATAATAACAGTTTCACTGACGCTGTTTAAGTGTAGCGTTGCCAGATTTCTAGTTATAGAAATGACCATTAGGTCTATGGGCAAAAGCCTAAAAGAAGTGAGAATAAAAGGACTTGGCAAATGTGTTTAATTTTGCTAACTGCTTCCGTGACAGCATTAGCAAGAATGTGCAGACTGGGTAAACTTATTGTAACCAGGGTATGCAAATATATAAGCAAATATGGAGAGCTCTCATCATCACCTTTCTTAATCTTATGTCAAGATCAGAGTATGATGTTTGACCGTTTACATAATCTAGATAACTGCAGAAATCCAAATCAGATCTGATTATTGCGTGCCTGTAAATGCATTCATGTTCCCCTACAAAACAAACTCAACCAAAGCTCTGCATCAGTCCTGGAATGTGCTGGAGTGAACTTACTGAAATCTGCACTTTTATAAATCACTTTCTTAAAGGTCACCAAGCCAAAGCGATGCTCCACCATGTACTGAGCTTGGTAATTGAACAACAGTAAATGTGGACATTTGTCAAGTCAACTAAGGTCAAAATGTTGTCAACTTAGGTTATCAAAAGTGCTTCAAATGTAACAATATGTAACTTAATGAGATTATTTTCATCCACATTACCATAACACATTTAAAGTGAATTGAGTTGAAAATTTCAAATTGCATTATTCCCCCTGACATTTTCTAAAGACAATATTTTAGTCTGGAAAAGGGACTAACACATTATTTTATATTGCAATGGCTTCTCACCGCTGAAGTTGAGGAGATGAGTGTAGAAGAACGAATGTTTGTGAAAGTCCTCTATAGCCTGCACTATGGGACCATCCAAACTGCTGCGCAGGGTCTTCTTAGACCCACTCTTGTCTGCTATCAGAGACTCAAGCATGGTTCGTACCATATAGAGCTGTAAAAAGAAAAGAAAGACTCAGAAAAGTGTTTCCCTACAATAGAACGCTTCACATACTGAACAGCCATGCTATTGGAATTCAGTGTTAAAGCAAAAGGATGTGCAGATAGGCTGACCTGTGTGCTTGAGGGTCCGACAGCACGTCGGGGCACTTTGATGTCAAAGCCTCCTTTGGGGTCCTTTTCTCCCCTCAGATATGGGTCATTGGGTGGTTCCCTGCCTCCCTCCCAATCACAGACGGTTTTCCGAATGGCTTGCAGCACGCTGTGAAGACATATCAGTATCTCATTTAGACAACTAAACAATTTAGCAAACACAAGCATATTACACAAACTACCATAAACTGCAATCAGTATGACAGTGTTTTGCGATATAATTGGTGCCAGCATTTGTTATGACTTACCATTTGTTCTTTATACAGAATAATTCCACTAAGGTTTGCTGGTTGTGTTTTTGTGCTGGTAACTTGGTTTTGCATGGTGGTTTGTTTGCAGATGGTGAATTAAGTGTCAAGCTGTCTTTAACGGGAATGCCGCGTGCACAGTAGTCTAGCCTACCTGCCTACATAAGGCAGTAAATATGTGCATTTTTTGCAGTGATTTACATCCTCAAAAATGTCAGCTTGCACATCATTAAAACAATAACTAAGACATCGTAAGCGATACATATTGTACACCCTTATTAGAGACCAGAGACTCAAGACAACTTCAATTTGAATAACACAGACTTAAGACATGACTTGGACTTGCACACTGGAAAACAAAGACTTAACTTAATATTAAGATTAGCGTACCATGAACAGGAGATTTAAATCCCACTCACATTTTCTAGGGCAGATACTCGACTTGAGCTCGAACTCTGTAGACTAGAAAATTGACTCAGACTCGCACACTATAAACTAGAGATTTGACTCAAACTTGAATGCTAGGGACTCAACTCAGAAACACAGATTGGCATGCCAGAGATTCCAGAATCAGATTCAAACAAACCTGGTAGAGATTTGTGATCTCATACACCATAATGAAACTACCAGTACAATAAATCATTACATAATACTTAATACAAAATGATGAGCAAAAGCAATTACACTATTTGCCAAACTTTGGAACTGTATTCACTGTTTGATGGCTTTGAGAGAAGTGAGCAGACTGTGACCTTACCTGATGAGGACATTTTTCTTCTTGCGTACAGCCTGCCTCAGTGGCTCTCTCAGCGTGACCTGGGCAAAGTCCTGCAGTGCAGCATGAATTGTGTTCCTAATCGCCTGGTTAAACACACTCTCCATACGGCCCATCAGCACCTGCAGGCCTTTGATCATGGCAATCACTTCCACTAGGGCAAATTTCTCCTCGCTAGTATAGTTATAACGTGTGGCACGTTCGTATTCCTCCGCCGTTCCAGGACAGTCCTTATTGCAGAACTTATCTGTAGGGTGCACGAGTTTCCATGAGTACTGGATAAGGGAGAAGGAGAGAGAGAGAAAATTAAGATTTTTTTTTTACAGAAACTGTAAAAACTTGTTGTCAAATCAGTTTTCAAAACAAGATGGAGATGAATCAGACATTACATGGTAAAAGGTCTTTGACAGAACCAGAAATCATTTGGCGTTCAGAACTGCAGCAATTAATCGCATTACAATGAATGGTGAATTGCCTTTCTGAAAGAGTCCTTCTGCTATACAGTTAACAGCTGCCATGAAGGAATGAACATGACCAGACAAACTGCTTACGTAAGCCAAACTATCCAAATTTCCATCCACAGCTATCTTAAGACTGAGTGTGCCAAGAAAACATTCCAGACATCATTACCCCACCACCCCCAGGATAAATTGTCAACACAACTGGTCATCTGCTGTTTAACAATGTTACGGAATGATGAGTGCATACTTTAGTTGGAACAAAAGCATTGAATTGGATTTGAATACAGTTTGATTGACTGTGCACGGCCTGTTTATGAAAACAATTATTGACCTTCTCTAACACCTTAGCTGTTTATGTTTGCAGGAATCCCTTTCGCCGAATGTTTTTCCTCAGTCACGCCATTCTCTTTATACTCTTAACATCGCTTCATGAGAAAACCCCACAAGGTTGGAAGTTTCTGAAATACTGGTCCATGCCAATCTGGCAATGATGACCATGCATAATAAAAGATGAACTAAATTCAGATGAACTAAAACTGGATTCCAATGAAAAACCTACACACTTGATGCTGCACCACAGGATCATTAGTTTTATTTCCACACAGGAAAGTTTCAATTGTAAAAGGGCAAACTCTAATCAAGTATCCACTCGTGGTCCAACTTGCCCTAGATTCTAGTAATTGTTCATTAGCGTACTTAATTTTCAGTAGCTATTTACAGAGAGAAACAAACAATGAATGCATAATACACATGCACACTTACCACTTCCATGACATGAGTGCTCCACTTGGAGAGTAGCTGCAGGCCTCTGAGGGCCAGGTCAAACAACTCCCTGTACTCCTCGTCAGACTTCTGACTGTCCAAGCCTGAGCCTGTTACCACCTCGCTGTTACTGTAGCGAGCCAGCTCTGAGATAAAGCGGATATGGTCATCTCGGATCTGCACCATCTGCTCACACAGGTTATACTGGGGACTGATGCTGCTTTGGGTGCAAGTCCACCTGGGACAGACAGTTAAGAATAGGATTAAAGCATCGCTGTTCTGGATTCATGATCACCATCAAATGTAAGACCTGAAAATCTGATCTTTTTGTAGTTCATATCAATTTATAAGCAAACACTTCTCACTTAAATTAGGGGATGTTAAATTATGTGATATTATATTTTGAAATATCCCCTAATGCTAGTAAGCACTATAGAACATTATAATCGTTTATAAACTCCCCCAAAAATGCACCACTGCAATTGATGAATCTTTATGAATTGTAATATAAAGTATCAATTATATTGGCAACATGAATGCATATAAATATATCCATTTAAGGTTAAAATTGTGCCCTTAAACATTGGAAAGGGCATTTCTGAGACTCAGATCAAGCCCAGCGCAGTGCAAAAGATCAGCACTGGTCTGGTGTAACTGTGTAAATGTTTAAAATACATTACCAAACCAATCAGGTTTGCTAATTCTGCTAAATATGGAAATGTAAATGTAACATGTCTGTTACAGTTTTGAGGTTTGCAAACTCACTTTGATTTATTCTCTTCATAGTGGGCACTCGTCTCAATGTACCGTGACAGCTCAATCTGCATATCACCAAAGAGTGGCACAACCTGAAGCTGTGGAGGGATTTAAACAAGTTAACAATCAGATAATCGCCAATTCAAGAGTCTTACATTCTGAGAATTCCAATCCAACCTTAAAGAACTTGTCAATTTTGCCTAAGTTTATCCTCTTCTTGGCATCCAGCTTGTAGATGTTGCTGACATTTCCGTCCATTAGGTACAGTCCAAACCCCATGACCTGAAATGCATTGTATGAATCTGTTTAGATGCATCTGCATAAAGTGTTTGATGATTCACGAATAATGCTGACAGATGAAGTGTAGGCGGATTACCTTGAGCAGCATGTGTTTCTCGCTTGGTGTCAGGTACATCTTGTTCTCATAGTAGTCTACACAGATGTTAACAATGTCAGCCAGGAGTTCCTCATAGCCTGGGATAACCTCCAGCTGCTGATGTAGACACTGTATGCCAATACACAGAGTACATTAACATTTTCAAAAATTAATTTGGGCATCTTATATTTACCTTTGCATGATCATGCCACTTTTAACAGCAATATGAACATAAAATACACTGATAAAAAATAAGGAGCTGTTGGAATTTAATGAATAAGTGATTACAATATGAAAGTGAAAGAATATGTTTATTAGGGGGAACTGTACAACTGAAAGGGGGTTGTTAGGCATGGGGACAAACAGGATCCTTAAGGTATCTTGCGGCACATTTACCCACAGACGTTGCAGCTGGGCCAGTAGATCCTATTCATTTTTATATTGCCAAAGGTGGCGTCCCAGCTGCTCCCATAAATGCTTGTTTGTTGATAAATCTGGTTTGGTCTGACTTGAATGAATAAACGACATGGATTTTTGCCATCTGCCAAAAACATTCCTAGGAAATCTTTGAGATGTGATGGTGAGCATTACACTTCTGAAAAATGGCAGTTGGAAGCTGACATGAAAGGTGAGCAGTGCAAGAAGCATTTTACGCCATCTTGTGGCAAGATCCAGTGTCTAATCAGATCAAACATGTAACCAATTACATATCTCTGTGAGACAGAGCTGCACAGTTATGTCTCCACAGATCAGATTTGGGTGGTGGATCATTCTCAGCACTGCAGTGACACTGACTAGAGAATATGTGGACAATTTTGAAACAAGCAATGCAACAACGTCAGCCCAGTATTGCACATGTGTTTGCAGGAGTAATAACACCTGAAACCTAAATCCGTGTCCTCTGTGCTAACTGTATTTTAAGGTTGGTGAAAAGGAATGGCAACAATACAAAGTGGTAAATGCTTTATTGTTCCAACTTTTTTGTAATGTGTTGTAATACTAAAATGCAGGAATGAATGTTAATTAACAAATTAAGTTAAGTTAACCAGACAAAACATTAAAATATCTTAACTTAAAATATATCTCTGTCTCTGTATATATCTCTCTCTCTGTCTGCAATAAAATAAAAGTACACCCCTCACATTTTTTGTAACTCTTTTATTATATATTTTCATGGGACAACACTGAAAATATGACACTTTGATACAATGTAAAGTTGTGAGTCTACAGTTTGTATAATAGTGTTAAATTTGCTGTTCCCTCAAAATAACTCAACACACAACCATTAATGTCTAAACCACTTTCAACAAAAGTGAGTACACCCCCTAAGTGGAAATTGCACCCAGTGTGTCAATATTTTGTGTGGCCACCATTATTTTTTAAGCAATGCCGTTACTCTCTTGGACGTGCAGTTCACTAGCGCTTCACAGGTACACAGATGTTTCAAATAGATTAGGTCTAAAGACATGCTTGAGCTTTACCCTCCGTTTCTTTAGCAAGCCAGTGGTCATCTTGAAGGTGTGTTTGGGGTCGTTATCATGTTGGAATACTGCACTGCAGCCCAAAGGGAGGGCATCATGCTCTGCTTCAGTATGTCACAGTACATGTTTTCCTTCATGGTTTCCTCAATGAACTGTAGCTCCCCACAGCCGGCAGCACTAATGCAGCCCGAAACCATGACATTCCCACCACCATGCTTAACTGTAGGCAAGACACATTCGTCTCTGTACTCCTTACCTGGTTCTTTTCACACACGCTTGACACCATCTGAACCAAACAACTTGATGTTGGTCTCATCAGACAATAGGACAAGGACTTAACTAACCTACCTATAATCTGCGCACTGACAGGCTGACCCCCCCAACCCTTTAACCTTTGCAGAAATGCCATCAGCAGTCCTACTCCTATTTTCAATAGACAACCTCTGGTTATGATGCTAAGCACTCAACTTCTTTGGTTGACCATGATAAGGCCTATTCTGAGTAGAACCTGTCCTGTTAAATCCGTTGTATGATCTTGGCCAATGTGCTGCAGCTCACTTTCAGGGTGTTGGCAATGTTCTTACAGCCTAGGCCATCTTTTACGTAGAACAACATTTTTTTAGATCCTCAGAGTGTTTTTTGCCATGAGGTGCCATGTTGAATTTCCAGTGGCCAGGATGAGAGCGTGAGAGCAATAACACCAAATTTAACACACCTGCTCCCCTGCTATCACACCTGAGACCTTGCAACACTAACCAGCCACATGATACCGGGAAGGGAAACAATTTGCCTACTTTCACTTCAGGGGTGTACTCAATTTTTTTGCCAGTGGTTTAGACATTAATGGCTGTATGTTGAGTTACTTTGAGTGTACAGCAACTTTACACTGTTATACAAGCTGTAGATTGACTACATCGTATCAAAGTGTCATATCTTCAATATTTTCAACTGAAAAAATATAATAAAATAGTTAGAAAAAATGTGAGGGGTGTATTCAATTTTGTGAGATACTGTTAATGTAAGAATCTGTGTTTTAGATGCATTTTTCATACTGTCACATCTTTTTTTTCTGATTTGGTGTTGTAGGTTATACTATGCTCTTTGCATGAAATTAGACCACAAACTACTTCCTACTACCAAAAACACCCCCTGAGTGATTATACTGTAATCTAGTCAGGAAAGGAATAGCTTGAAGGTCAAATCTACACAAATAACACAATCGTTTATTTTCTTGTTACCTACTAAATCTATTTATCATTTCTACATAACTTCCTGCTGAATTAGCCTATGATAATGTGTCTGGTGCATCTACAACAGCCAGAAGTCAAATGGACATATGAAAATATGAACTGTTACTGTACCTGTGTAATTCTATTGTGATTGGCAAGGAACATGGACAGATTTTGAGATTCCTGGATAGACTGTGGATCAGCCATCTTTCTCAGGAATTGAGCGGCTCTACAAAGAAGAACAATCAGAGGAACTTAAACAGAAAAAATACAAAAAAAATCAAGGTACTTCTCTAAAGTGGCTGATCACTCATAATTACAGATCCATCAATTTCAACTTTCTTAGCCAGTTTTGTTCATCATATATAACCAAAAGCTTCAAGTACACACATGAACTGAATACTGAATTCAAGTTGGTAAAAGCTCTGTGCCGTTTATGTGGCTGTGTTTGTACCGATGCCGCCATCCTACACTGTAGAAAGGTACAGAACTGGTTATATGAGACTGTTCGACCGATCTCCAGTTATGACAAAAATCATCTGATTCTGATCACCAGCTGATCGATTGATTATCTGTATCTCTTATTATAATACATTTTATTATACCTTTTATAAGCAGAGTGGTCATTCTTCACACTGCATTTCATGTTCTTGAGTTCATCCAGAACAGCAAACATGTTGATGAATTTGCCTAGGGTAAGCAGGTAGGCTTCGGATACAAAGTCCTTTCTACGTTCGGCATGACACAGTCGCTTCACCTCGCTGCAGAAGCGCTCGATTGCCTTACGCTGAAACAGAAGGATACACCAAAATCCCAAGTAAACCGATTTAATTTGTATGAGCTCTGCTCATTTTGCTCACACTGTACTCTATATGTATGTATGTATATGTATATCGACTGTATTGATTATGTGTTGATATAGTATCTTCTAAACACAGTTTTTATGCAGAGGTTGTGTTAACTTGTTTTTTCTTAATTTCATAAATGATCCATTGGGTGTGCAAATATTAATAAATGCAAATATTACAGCCCACATTTCTAGCTGCTGTGTTGAGCCATTCACATCAATGTAAAGTGTTTCTCTATATACGGTACTTGGTTACCTTAACTCTGTTCTTTAATGACCAGGACCCTTACAGATCCCGTATTATTTGGGTGGTGGATCATTCTCAGCACCGCAGTGACACTGATGTGATGGTGGTGGTGTGTTGTGCTGGTACGAATGGATCAGACACAGCAGTGCTGATGGAGTTAAACACTTTTAATGATGTGCTGATGATGTTAAACACATAAGTATAGTTTCTGGACAAACCAAAAATATCAAGCAGCATCATAGAGGTAACATCCTGTGGTGAATTGTTGTTGTGCAACAACTCGGTCTTTACACCTCCACAAGATGGAGAAATATGGTAGATGTGTACAACAAAACCCTGGCAGCACTGCTGTGTCTGATCCAGTTATTCCAGCACAACACACACTAACACCACCACTACCACATAATTGCAAATGCAGTGCTAAGTATAAGCCACCACCCAAATAGTAGTGAAAAAGAGAAAATGCATTTGAGTTTGAGTGCATAAACACTAAGGTGTACCTAATGTTTAAACAAATGTCTTGATTCTTTATTTTATTCAGTCGTGCAAAAAAACCTACAGCAAAACGCTACTTGATAAAAACAATATACGTGTCCGCCTTGTTTTAGCCCCTGACATATCTAAAATATTTATACATTTTACATAAGCTATTTGGTTCTTTGCATTCTCTTTCTAATACTTTAATTCTTATCACAGTTAATTATGCCAAGATGACACTAGTACCTGCCCAGTATAGTTATAATAATATTTTATAATTATAACTGTTATAATAGAAGTAACAATCATCTAATAATTATTTCATATATATTAATAATAGATATTCTAATTATATTATATATAACAATAATTATCTTATTATATTATATAATATTATTACAATGTATTTCCACTGCACATGTAATGTTGACCTTTTATTAATTTATGAGATTGCACATGTAATTTTTTTTAATTATTTTTACACGTGATTAATCACACATTATACATTTATTAATGCTAATATCAAACAGAATTAATAGGAAAGACTTTGTTGCATCTTTTCATACCTGGAAGTACATGAACTTCATTAACTTTGTAACTTCAGGTTCCAGAACCTCCACAGTCTTCTCATAGATCTCCACTCTGTTGGGCTGTTCATTACACTTTACCTACAACATATAGGAGGGCAGTGTCACATAGTTTAGCATTAAAGCAGTACACTTGTGTGTCAGTTAATGATCAGAATACTTTCTCTGAAACTACACATTATTAATTTCGCATAATTATATGTATGGACTTGTATCTAAAACACATTATAAAGTGATATGGGCTTGAGTAATGACAAGACACTGTACATATATAATACTGTTGTTTCATCACACTGCATGACAGTTCAAATCTCTGCACAATGCATCGCCTTTCTACATGCTGGCCCGTCTCTCTGTGCACTTGTCCGTCATTCTGCTTTCTGATTTATATCTGGGGTTCTGTTCATCCTGAAACAGCGTGTTTATTTTTCTTACTGCACCAAAGGCTATGATGTAACGCGTGTCATTTAAATAGCTGTTCTACAACAGCTAATGAGTCTGCCAAGATAATGTATAAGTTCAATATTCAATTTAATTCAATTTTTTAATAGAGCTTTTTACAGTAATCACTGTCACAAAGCAGCTTTACAATGATACATGAACAACTGTCACAGATGTGACAGTAGGTTATTTAACTTAATAACAAGAACAATAAGCTTACTGAATGACAAAGGTATATCCGATCGGACATTTACATTCACGTTATTTAGCAGATGCCCTTATCCAGTGTGACTTACAATTCATACACTTACAATCCAAGCAAATGTGGGTTAAGGGCCTTACTCAAAGACCCAACAATAGCAGCTTGGCAGAGGTGGGATTTGAACGCTGGACCTTCTGGTCCATAATCCAGTGTCTTAGCCACTAGGCCGCCACAGTCCCACGGACGTTGTTCAATTGGACAATATGTGGTTGATAGCTGTGCTGATAGAGCAGTTACTCTGTAAGAGGCATGTAACAGGGCGTGGCTACAATAAAAACTGAAAAAATAAACCCCAGCAATTTTCCTAAAAGTTGTTGTTGAAATAATACACAAGTATGGCTCTACCTCAAACAACTTCCTGCTCTGGATCATGGAAGAGATAAGGTTCTATCTTAAGCAACTTCCTGCTAAACATATTCTTAAGGTGAAAAAATAAACATAAACGGCTCGGTCAGATGGAGCCTGATTGTTGTTAAAAGCTTAATTTTCTTCTGTTGAAATGTGGCTACACAAATAAATGAGGCTACATTTTGACTATACATCCAAAACTTTTAAAGACCTATGTGTTTGTGGCATAAATTGTTACTGAATTTGCACAGTCAGTGGCTAGCTAAATACTTTTTTGCACCACTGTAAGAAAAATTTTAATCGGATATAAGAAATTCTGCACCTTTGTAGATGGTAGAACAAACATCAATGTATTATTTTTTTATTGTATTTTATTTTATTATGCTTTTAATTATACTTTGCTTATGTGAGGACTGTAAAAGCCCACCCAATTTTGTCAAGTCCCACCCAAAACCACATTTGTGGCATAGCCTGCAAAGACTGCCTGAAGTCTAGAACCCATGGACATCATGGTTTTCAGCCTAATGATGGTCTCTCTTCCATTGAGAGCTCTTTTGAGCGCACCATCTCCCAACAGCTCCAAAATGTAAATGCCATACCTGGAAAAAACTCCAAACCTTTTACCTGCTTAATTGCTGATGGATTAATGATGGAATAGCCCATGAAAAAACTTTTGAGATAATTGCCCAATTACATTTGTTACCTTGAAAAAAACAGCTACATATTAAAGACATGTAATTCATAAACTATTCCTTCAGTTAGAATGGGAATAACCTCAAGATAAAACAGAGTCTGCGCTGTAAGCCCATATTGATTATATGCCTGAATCTTGAATATATCTAGGTAAACAGCTGATATGCCAAAACTTATGTCACTGTCCAAATATTGTTGGGAATAACTGCATACAGTATGTGATATGCTTTAAACATGTACCTGGGGAATGGCTCTGGAACAGCTCCTCCAAGTGTATAGCATGACAGCATATTCGTGTCCCTCCTCCAGCATTTCATTCTGAGGACAGAGTCTCATTAAAACCGCGGAGTTACAGAACGGTTACAAAACAGTGTTAGGGAACGCTCTGTTGCAGTAGAGTGTTAGGTAGGGTTCTGTTACAGTAGAGTGTTAGGAAGGGTTCTGTTACAGTAGAGTGTTAGGGAGGGTTCTGTTACAGTAGAGTGTTAGGGAGGGTTCTGTTACAGCAGAGTGTTAGGGAGGGTTCTGTTACAGCAGAGTGTTAGGGAGCGCTCTGTTACAGCAGAGTGTTAGGGAGCGCTCTGTTACAGTAGAGTGTTAGGGAGCACTCTGTTACAGGAGAGTGTTAGGGAGCACTCTGTTACAGGAGAGTGTTAGGGAGCACTCTG
>JAVSBV010000138.1:1109957-1123995 GCA_033117975.1 Parotocinclus spilosoma | reverse complement strand
TTAAGGGAAAACACAAAATTGTCTAGGTGACCCCAAACTTTTGAACGGTAGTGTATATATATATATATATATATATACACACACACTAAAAAATATTTGCTCACCCATCTAAAATATCTGAATTAGGTGTTCCAATCACTTCCATGGCCACAGGTGTATAAAATTAAGCGCCTAGGCATGCAGAAGCTCAGTGTATTCCAGCGTGGAACTGTGATAGGATGCCACCTGTGCAACAAATCCAGTCGTGAAATGTCCTTGCTCCTAAATATTCCACAGTCAACTGTCAGCTGTATAATAAGAAGATGGAAGTGTTTGGGAATGACAGCAACTCAGTTACGAAGTGGTAGCCCACGTAAACTGACGGAGCGAGGTCAGCAGATGCTGAAGCACATAGTGAAAAAAGGACACCAACTTTCTGCAAAACTTCATGTGGCCTTCAGATTAGCTCCAGAAGAATGCGCAGAGAACTTCTTGAAATGGGTTTCCATGGTCGAGCAGCTCCATCAAGAGAGACTGTAAATCTCAAAGTGAGATTAAAATGGTAAATTTGGGAGATTCTATATGTAACGTCAGCATAGCTTGGTGAGTGTTGCGATGCAGACAGCTCGACAACTTACCAGTAACTTTACCAATCTTCATAATGGTATTTTGTTATTTTTTCTAAGTGATTAACTTTTGCCACATTACATTATTCCTGCATAGAGAGTATTTCACAAGTACACCCACCACATTTGTTAATATTTTATTATATACAATTATTATTATATTATATTATTTATTACAACTCTGAAGGCATGACCCTTTGATACAATGTAAAGTAGTCAATCTACTGGTTTCATAACAGTGTAAATTTGCTGTGCCAATGTAATAACTCAACACACAACCATTAATGTCTAAACCACTGGCAACAAAGGTAAGTACACCTGTAAGTGAAACTGGTCACATTGTGCCCAATTAGCAGTCCTAAATCCTCCCCAGTATCATTAAATTTGTTAGTGTTACAAGGTCTAAGGTGTGAATGGGGAGCAGGTGTGTTAAATTTGGTGTTATCACTCACACTGGAAGTTCAACATGGCAAATAACTTTCTGAGGATCTGAAAAAAAAGAATTGATGAAAAGCACAGTGTAAAAATATCGCCAACTTTCTGCAGAGTCAAAAAACAAACTCCAAACTTCAGGTGGCCTTCAGATTAGCTCCAGAACAGTGCAAAGATATCTTCTTTGAATGGGTTTCCATGGTCAAACAGTTCCATCCCAGCCATACATCACCAAGTACAAAGAATTGCAGTGTTGCATGCAGTGGTGTAAAGCACGCCACCACTGAACTCTAAAGAAGTGGAGGCGTGTTCTCTGGAGTGACAAATCGCGCTTCTCCATCTGGCAATTTGATGGGTTTGGCGGTTGCCATTAGAATGGTACTTGTCTGACTGCATTGTGCCAAGTGTAAAAAAAGTTTGGTGGAGGGGAGATTATGCTGTTGGCTTGGCCCCATAGTTCCAGTAAAAAAGGAACTCTGAATGCTTCAGCATACCAAGACATTTTGGACAATTACATGCTCCCAACATTGTGGGAACAGTTTGGAGCTGGCCCCTTCCTCTTCCAACATGATTGTGCACCAGTGCACAAAGCAAGGTCCATAAAGACATGGATGGCAGAGTCTGGTGTGGATGACCTTCACTGGCCTGCACAGAGTCCTGACCTCAACCCAATAGAAGACCTTTGGGATGAATTAGAGTGGAGACTGAGAGCCATACGTGAGTCAAGACAGGTGAGCAAATACTTTTGGCAATATAGTAGAGGGCGAGAGAGAGAGAGGGAGATAAAGAGAGAAAGAGAGAGAGAGACACAGACAGACAGACAGGCAGATGGACAGCTTGATTACTGATCCATATCTTCCATGCTTGTGGTCAAAGACTCTGGTAATCATTCCGTAGTGAAGACTGCCACAAGCGATGCATGTGTCCTCATTATTATAGAGAGAGACTGTTCAGGCTATGTGGGCCAAGGCTCTTTATGAGCTCCTAATTGGAATACTTGAGCAATTTCACATGGCACCATGTCAAGTAGTCTTTTGGACTAAATAGCAAAGCCAAGTCAGTATAAAATTACTGAGGTATGACCTTGTTCCACTTTGTGTGCATGGGTGCACGTGTATGCGAGTGTGCGGCTGGATTTCAGTCTGTTACACATTATAGGCTGTGATTGCACTTGTCAGACAATGAAATCCCCCAGGTTTCCCAACTCTTTTACACTCTTTATTCCTTCTTTTTATTTTATTAAGGCACTCACCAGAGGCAAGATACTGCAGCTATCATGTTTCAAAGGAGTGGCCGACAGTCGAGAGCAACTCCACACACTCTTTTGTCTCTCATTAAAGTAACATGTCTTGAAAGAAGCATCTCAAAGGGAACATGACAGCTCCTCTCCCAACCTTAGCACACTCACAGACCCAGCATTTCAGCTTACGTAGATTAAAAACAACAACAAATGGTGTGTGTGTGTGTGTGTGTGTGTGTGTGTGTGTGTGGTAATCCCAACCAAACTATTCTGCTCCCCTGTGCTTCTGCCTGTGGCAAGGAAGCCGTCAATTACAGAGCTGCTTGGGGAGTGGATTACACACAACACTCTAGAGCATGCACAAACACAAACAAATCAAAGGCTATTGTAAAGGCATTTATGCCTCCACTTGTATTTATCTGCCTTACCTCATCTCATGCATTTAATAGACATTATTTGTTTCCCCAGAGTTACTCCACTACAGAATGCAATGGCAATCCAATTCAAGGTCATGGGCAGTGACAGCACAGGGCATAAGGTGGGAACCAGCCATAAATGGAGAACTAATGTATTGCATGGTCCATGTGCACACAGCCAAACTATGTCACTTTAGAGATGCTAGTTAACCTAATGATTGTATTTGTAATGTTGGAATAAACCAAAGTACCTGGAGGAAACACTCAGACAAGGGAGAACATGCAACCTTCATGCCGGTAAAGTAAAGAATTAAAGCAGGAATTTTAGGATCTGTGAAGCAACCTTGCCACACCAAGAAACGTTATATGTTATAAGCTTGTAAATATAACACGTACAAAAGGTTTTACACAACATCTATACAATAAAGTCACTCTGCAGTACACTGTTTGATATGAATTCAGTGTTGTGCATTACGTACTAAAATAAATCATCTGGCATGATTACAACAACAGTGTGTTTGGGTACAACTCTTCAAGCTTGAAATGTCAGACAATATTACACTGCACAGGTAATTATTATTTAATATTTTATTATTTCAAGCTATAACTAAGCAAACAGGTGCTGGCAATTTCAATGACTACAACGATTGGTTTGTTCACAATAGCAAATGTAGCACACAAAGACGTTTGTGGGTGTTGTTGATATATGACTTTCGCTTTGGGTGGTACAGTTTTAACTAGTACTTTTTAACTAACGAATTGTGTTCACTGACAATGGTTTTTTGAAGTTTTCCTGAGCCCATGTGTTAATATCCGTTACAGAATGATGTCGGTTTTTAATGCAGTGCCGTCTTGAGGAACCAAAGGTTATGCACATTTAATGTTGTTTTTCAGACTTGCCGCTTACTTGCAGAAATTTCTCCAGATTCTCTGAATCGTTTGATGATATTATGGACTCTACATTAAATCTATAAATTCTTTGCAACTTCACAAAATGATGTATGTATGTATTTATAGGTATGAACTTACCTGTGGAATGCTCCATTTGTTTTTTGAACATTCCTCAACGTTCCCTCTCTTTTGTTGCCCCTGTCCCAGCTCTTTTGGAACATGATGCAGGCATCAAATTCCAAATGATTGAATATTTGCAAAATACATTAAAGTTTATCCTTTTGAATATAAGATATCATGTCTTTGTAGTGTATTCAGTTGAATATGGGTTGAAAAGGATTTGCAGATCATCATATTCTGTTTTTATTTATGTTTTACACAACGCCCAAACTTTACTGGAATTGGGGTTGAATTTAAATGCATGACTGGATCACACAGGCTAGATAGCAATGTTAAATATTAGCATCAATACCATGACATCTAGGGCACTAATCCAATGAACATGGTTAATGAACACCTCATGTTACAACCAGATATATATTAACACTGCTCATCATATCATACACAGTGATGATAACACATGCACAAATGTAATGCACCAATTATGCCTGGTATTCCCCAGCAGATGCTAATGAGAAGGAGTTTTCTTTTCACTTACACAAGTCTCTGAACACAAGTTCAGCTTCAGGTACAGAGGTGTTCACGACACTTGCAATAAAAAAGCAAGCAAGCAGCAATGCGAAATACTACAAGTTACACTGAATCCTGACACTGTAATATTCAGATAACCAATGCAATCATCTAGGCAGCAAACCATGCACTTCATTCATTATGGTCTTCTAAAAGAAAAGCGATCATGAATGGATAGAGCCATTAGAAAATATTAATGTACTGGACCATGCAATTCCTTATGCAGACTTCCTTATTTGACTGGAAGCGCAAGTGGTGTTCTGCTTAAACCAGAGGCCTGGTAAATACTGTAGCTTAGCGTATTAATTAATCATGCAAGTGATCTTTATATTTCATAATTTTATTTTAAATCTTAGTACAGGAGGTAATCATGATTTTATGTTAGCAAGAGATAAGTCAATGGATCTGCTTTTATCTGTATATTTATTATTTGCTTAGATCAGTTATAGTGATTTGATGGCCTTACATAATATTTCTGAATTAAAAACATAAAATGCTTTAAAGGTTGAATCTGATTATTAAGTTTAAATTGCACCAATATTACAATGCATTGACAAGTTCACCATGTTTCATTTAAAACAGAGACCTGCTCAAAATAATCGAACTCCCACCATCTGAATGGACGGAAATTGAGTGTGTGTGTATGGTGCTAATGTATGAGTCACACGTATGTACTGCATGTTTGTATGTATGTATGAGTGTGTGTGTGTGTGTGAGTGTGTGTGTGTCTGTGTGTGTGCCGTGTCAATTTATTTGTGTAACACAAGTGTATTGCTTATATGTGTATGAACCTTGTAAAAAATCTAAATAATAAAATACCTCACAAGAAAATAATCTGCATGTTACAGACGAAAAACTCACATATTTCACTCTGTGCTTCATGTAGGTACACCAATGTCTGTGATTTGAGGCAAGGTCACTCTTTAGCTTAAGCTGAGACCATAGAACATTAAACATTTTGTGGTAGATCAAAAATGTAGGCACAGGGTAGACCATTTCAGGCTTTTACACCAAAACATAAGACCTTACACTGTAGCCAATGAAGAAAGTCTTATACACTGCTCACACAACTTAGGGGATATATAGTGCCACACACTGACTGTTCAGTAAGGTGTATGATCACCCAAGACTGCCAAAGCACACTGCCAGCGATGGGGCATGGCAAGGATCAGATTGTCCAGCAGTTCTTGTGGGATCCTCTTCGTATTAATTTTGAAATATCCCCTGATTTTTGTGAGCAGTGTTTTTAAGCATTAGGGTCCATTGCTCCACACCGCAGAGTACCTGAGCAGCAACATTCTGTACAAGACGAAGGCCTGTTAGTCTTACTTTGAAATACAAAGAGCTATAATAGATATTAACATTCTATCCCATATCTTTCCATGTCACTAAAGGGAAGACAGGCTTAAATGTAATATTTGAAATTGTTAAAACACATCTCGAACAGACGCAGACAAAACACAGAGGAAATGGATGGGAAGAGTATACTAACTTTCTGTCCCATATATTTATTTTACAACTTATATATTCATTACAAACAAACTCTAGTTTTTGGGGTTTTTTTATAAAAAGCTTACAAATATTTTTTCACATTATGTCACATTCACAGAATTCCATTATGTCAGCTTTTCAGAACTATGCCTATGCAATATTTCAGAACATGTGGCACATAATGATATTTAAGTAAACATAATGCCCAACTAGAGACATATTCATTCCGTATTTTTAAAACTACTTAAAGGATGTGGTTTTATTAGCACTTGCATTTTAAATAAACTGAAACAGATTATGTCCAGTGCAGACCTAAATCTCACCTCCCATTACTTACAGTGAGTTCCATAACTAATTAGTTTAATTTATTTGGCGCACTAAGCAAACAGGCAGGACTGGGTAAACTAAAAACACACAATTAGCAGTAATAAAGTCCAACTTAAAGCAACCGTGGTTGTAAATGTGGTTAATTTATCAAGCAATGTTAAGACAGACCGAACATGAACAGAGTTACTTTGTGCGTTGCTATTATTACACACAAAAAATAGAGAGCGAAATAACATGTATTCCTTAGAGAATCAAATCAAAATAAAACTGATATTGCCACTGTAAGTAAGAAAACAGACTTCACTACAGGATGATGTTGCATATGTTAAGATAGTAGAGCAAAATCACAGATCTTAAAGACTCCTTATGTGACAGATTTTACATGTGATTGCAATCGCACAAGAACTATAAATAGCAGTATACAAAACATACGACTACATTGAAATACTGTCCACAGATTTTCACACATCATTTTTTTTTTATGTAGGAAATAGGTTAGTGACTAGACCTGGCCATAGTTGTAGGTAGTTGTGCAAACAATGTGTAAACGCTTCAACAAATATCAGACTGAAGCACCTATATTCTACCATATTGTGTCTCAATGCCTCAGTGTAGCCCTAAATGATAAAGAGCATATTAATTAACCACAATAACAAAATAATGTACTACATTGGCACAGTGACCTACAACCAGAAGAGTTAAGGTAGGTTAACAGAATAAGCTAATTATGCATTGGTTCACAACTCCAAGTCATGCTGGACTCTTATTCTCCAGACATTGCAACCTATACAGCCAATCAAAGCTATAGATCCACAAACAAAAGTTGGTTTAAGAGCAGTAGTGTGTGTGTGTGTTAACATTGCCAGGCTTGCTTATTCTAATCCATTCTTCTGAGCTTGTTTCAATAGACCAATTGCTAATTTCGCTCGTGGGATGTGGCAACCCTGGAGCATGTGTGTGTAAGTAACCAGTCCAGCTCATTAGCTCATGTTTGGACTAGAGATTGTTCTAACTCAGCTGATGTGTTTACTGACCTTTTGGTGCAAGTTACTCATGTTTGTGTGTATGATGGTCCACTACTTATTTGTAAAATGTATGTAAAATGTATGAATGTAACTGTCCTGCTGTAATTAAATTGTAAAACTCCTTTGTTTGTCCCCCATTACCTGTATATTCTCTCAAACCTATAAGTATATAAACTTCTTCACATTCATTCGCTGAGTCTCTGTTTCATCTGGCTGATCTGTGTTTTATTTTTTGTAAGACTGTCTATTAACGCATTTTGGTTTCCATCAGACAAAGGTATCAGGACCATCATACTATAAGCTTAAGTGTTGGCTTAATGTATTTTGTTCAATTATTGTGAATTTCAGAATTTACAGACGGTTTTGTATGTGTTACTGTTCAGATTTCCTTTAGTGTTTTCAGCTGTATCTCTAATGAATTTACATTGTTTGAACTCAGATTTCTTGTGAAAATACCCTTTATATTTACATTACAGTAGCATAAATGTGACTATGGTAATGTCCGATCAACAATCACTTTAGTCATTGACCTGTTCCATGGAACATAATGCGGTCCATAAATAGCAAATACAGATAGACTACAGATTGAACATTTCAAATGTGTGTGTTTACGATCACTGCAGTAGTCTGAAACTCATTTGGATGCCTGTTTCCAAGACTGACTGTTATAAACCTTCTAGTCACCAACCACTAGAGCATCTATTTGTCTTCCCCAAAGACTTTGGAAACCTATTCAGATGGTTCTTTTTTTTATATTTTATGTTATACACAATATATGTAACAGCAGTATATTGGATATAATGTTTAGTATAGTAATAAAATGTTAAGATGTAAAGTAGTTTAAACAAAATTGAAAAAGCATTAGTTTACATTACTAAATCACAAAGAAATCTAAAGCTATATTACTTCCAATCTTTTTTTTTTTTTTTTTTACATTTAAACATGTTATCCTTTAGAGACCACACGTAGCGCGTGCGGCGTGTTTAATCAGCGTGTTCAGCTAAGCGGAGCACATGTCATTTTAGCTATTGCAGTGCGTCAGCAATCCGACTTCATTTGGACAAGTCAAGCGCGAAAAGCTACTACTGCAAAATGCGACATTTATCCCAAACATGACGTGCAAGCAGGGCTTCTAATGTTGCTAATATTCGATGCTTTTTAAGGGCAATCAACTCCAGACCGCACTTAATGGCTTTTTAGGCTTGAGTCGGGTTATAAAGCTACACCTGCAGATTGGTCTTTGTGCAAAATATGTCCTAACACTCTGCATGATCTTTTATATATGAAAAAGCTTGATTACATACACAAAAAAATCACAATACACTAAATGAGCGTAGTTGAATCGTGGTCGCCTATACAATGGGAGTTGAAACGCGTTTCGCATCGCGGCTGTTTGCATGCTCGCACTTACAGGCATAAGTCATGGAGAAGCTGTTGCCCATTTTAACCATATCCACCTGAGGTACCAGTTTGGGAATGTCCTGGTGGTGCGAAAGCGCAAATCGGAACACTTCATACTCGTGCGACTCGGTAGGGAATAATCCTCCTGTGTGTGAAAACAGAGATGGAAAATATAAGACATGTCATTTTTAACTGTCACCAGCCCACTACATTCAATTAAAAGATCAAACTCGTTCAGTGCGCATTATGGGTTTTGTTCATTTTACGCATCTACAAGTGTCTTGCTTTTTGCTCTCACCTATGTTGATATTACTTGGGAAACTCGAGCCGAAGCAGAGTCCGAGAACGCTGGTGCAGAGCAGAGCGATGCTTCGCTGCATATTTTTATCTCTTGCATTGGCGGAGAGAAACAAAGCCAAATCCTGAGCATTGGGTAGACCCCGATGATTGTTCCGCCTGAGTCCGCCCGGTTCTTCTTATAACACTGATCCACAGAGGAAATCGCTCCCTCGTTCTACGCTCTCGCGCTGACCGCTGAGGCTCTGTGCGCGCGCACGCGCGTCTATATGTGCGTGTACTGTTTTTTTTTTTTTTTTTGATGATGCGCTTTTTTCAGCACTGCATCCACGGAAACCCCCAGAGCTTGACAATTTTCTAATGTCTTTAAACTCACGTTAATCACAAATGTATGAATGAAATATGGCTCAATTTAGTTTTCGAGTTCACCTATGAGCATGATTAGATATGTGCATACAAACTATACAAATTATTTGTATTTTTCTACGCAAATTGCTGTGTTGGATAAAAGCCAAATGTTACCAAGTAGAGTAATCATAGCTACTTTACTGTATTATAGTTAACAGAATTAGGAATAAGGAAGCACGGTGGCATGGTGGGTAGCACTGTCGTTTCAGAGCCAGTTCAGTCTGGAGCGGTTCCATCTGTGTGGTCTGCATTTCCTCCCCATGTCCACATGGGTTTACTCTGGGTGCTCCATTTTTCTCCCATAGGCCAGAGAAATGCTTTAGGCTAATTGATTATTCTGAAAGTGGCCCTAGTGTCTGAGTGTGTGAGTGTAGGTGCCCAATGATGGAAGGGTGCCCTGCCTTGCACCCTATGCCACCAGCTAGGCAGCGTCTCTACCACCACCCTAGAAATAATGAAGCGTGTAAGAAATTGAATAAATTTGAATAAATTTAAAATAAATAAAAGAAATGAGAAGCACAGCATTTAAGTGATGGTGTAATGATTCATTCAAACATTAGACACACTGCCTAGCACAAAAGGAAAAAAAAACAAGCTATACTGCTCACAAAAAGTAGGGGACACTTTAAGATGAAATCTCCCATAATTGAATGTCCCCTAATTTATGTGAGTAGTGTAGTATACTGCTTTAAACAGTAAACATGTTGGTTAGTTAAACCAGGCCTAAAAGCTATTTTTATTTCTACCTTACTCATATATCTGTTTTTCTTTTAACAGCAGGCTTTATTTCAAGCATGCTTGTAATTTATTTGTGATATTCTTATCTATACTGATGTAGCTAGATGTTGAGTGTAACAATTTCTGACCTCCTCTCCTTTCTACTGGGGGCTCCTGGTCTGTGCCTGTGTCCTAGGTACTCATTTTTTGTCAGTCAACGCATGTCTTTTGAGTCAGCTCCTGCCCTGTGAAATCAACACAGGATCAGAAAGACAACCATAATTTCTCCAGACATGGTAAGCCAACTAAAATTTTTCAGCTGGTAGATCCCTGGATTGCAACATCATCATAATTTATTTAACATTGCATCAGCACCTATGGCTATTTACAATATATATATATATATATATCGGAACAAGGTTATATTGAAAGTAGTCAGACACGTTCATACTGGGTTAGTTTAGAGTAGCTAATTAGTCTAATGCCCTTTGGATTACGGAAGGAAACTGGAGCACCTGGAGTGAAGATTTGACAAGGACAGATCACTTCACATGCAGATTGAACCCAGGACCTTCTTACTGTGAGGTGAAAGTCCTATCCATCAAGCCACCATACTGCCCCCAGCAAACACTATATACAGTATAATTAGCTAACAGTTAAAGTTGTCACTGTAACATTAAAGCCCTGATTTTTTATTGTATTTTTAGAGTTTAATATATTTGCATGTTTTTTTTCTCTAGATACCGTTTCCCTCAGATTCATAACAACATGATTTTAGACTTTTCCATTATGACCTCCGGGCCCATCAAAATGTCTTACTTCACGGCAACCAAAAATGTATCAGTGTAGCCTGGCATCCATGATCTGGAGGCCTAATTTTAATTGTAACGGTAGGCTGTAAATTCTACTTTTGAGACAATTAGGATTTAGATAAGATCATATATCAGCCATATTCCTCTGGCTAATGGTGAAATTACATTTCCTCCAGAAGCACATTAGCATATTGTCAAAGAAAATGAAGCAATTAAAGGCTGGCAGAATATTGGAAATATTTTAATTTACCCAACAATGTACATGGGTGGTGCACTATGGATCTTAGCTGGGACATTACATGTACCAAAGAGGTGGTTGAAATGCATCATTGCAATTACGGTTTGCCATCTGATTGAATTTCAGATTAATATTTTACCTAAATGACCTATGTGAGGGCTGCTCCACCAAAATAAATAATTTGAGGAGAAAGGCCTTGGTAAGAGAGGTGGCCAAGAACCCAATGGTCAGCTCCAAAGATCCTGTGAGTACTGTAGATCGGAGAAACTTCAAGAAGCACTCCACCGCAGCACTCCATTGATCTGGGATCTGTTAATTTGTAGCAGAGTGGCCAGACAGAAGCCTCTTCCCAGTAAATGGCACATGAAAGCCCATCTGGAGTTTTAGGTGCTTTGTTTGCAAGCCCACCAGGTGGGCTTACATGTCTTTTACTGAGGTTTATTTCTGGCTTATGGCTAACTGCCAATAATTAAAATATGAAAAAAATCAGTAATAGATTATTTTATTGGAATAATGTTTAGAAGCACCCATTCTTTTAGACATCCCCATGTCATATATGATATAAACTTCCAAAAATGTTAGTTGTCTAAAAATGTACTGCCATTGCTCCCACGTGCTTGTCCACTGCACTGAGACAGATAACATGGCAATACTCTAGAATCAAGGGAAGGATCAACTTAAGCTCATCTTATTCCAATCTCCTCAATTCTACTTCATATGTGCGTATTCAAACCATCTCCCTCTGAGGTTCCCCCATGCACCTTGCATAATTGCTTTTCCATTACTTTACCTATGACAAGACATAGGGCTCTTGAAACGTTACTAAGCTAATACTGATTGATGGAGCTGATGCCTTGCCTGCTTCTACAATATGAATAACCCCCACAGACAGACATGACACATGTCAAAAGAATAAATTAAAATCACTTGCTTCATGATGAATTCCCTCTGGGGAAATGGGAATACTTTGTAAATACCTATGAATTTGGCTGACACATTGACGTCCATGCACTTATTTCAAATTTGTATTAGATGCTGTATATGGTAAGCGTTTAGCTTCTGGTGCATATATGGCTTGTAGACAGGGACAAAGCTCTGTAAGTCCATACAAGTATCATGGTATATATTGTACTTTCTTCTAAAATGTATTCTGGCATCTATGACTGACCAAAGACAACCCTTCAAAATCAATTGGTTTCAATTAGGCACTGACAGTGATAACCAGCTTTGGGTAAATTAGGCTGGCCACAGTAGGATACCAGACTCGAATGTCACTCAACAGAGCTGCCAGTCACCTGAGATCTCCTTCTGATTCTCCATGGCTGGAGAGTATGATTGATGGATATATAGATAGTACAAGACAAAAAGAACTATGAAAGAAATGGGCTGCTATTCACCTTTTAAATTGTAACAAGAATTGAATTGAAAGAAGACAAGGAATTATTGAAAATATGATTTTAATAAATATTCATGAACTTTCTTAGAAATGAAATTGAAATTTTGTTGGGACAGCACTATGCAATGCAGTGCAGATTACTTGGCATTTAGCATTGGGGAGACAGTCATGCTTCTTGTGAATGTTTATACTCTAGCACTACATTCACAATCATTACAGCAAAAAGCAGCAAGAATGCAGGTTACAAGAAAATCAATTAGCACCTGTCTCTGTGAGCAGCTCATGCCTGCCATGGCCATATAAAATGCTCTCTATTTTTTATGTCTTCTCATCTAATGACCCTTCTTAGCTCAGCTGTCTGACACATTCAACACAATAAGAGAGTGGCAAGAAGAATGCATTATGCAATTAGAACCATGTGATATGATGAGGAAAACTGGATTGCATTAATAAAAATCTAATCTAATAATTAGGGTTTTTAACATAAATGATACATATTATTGGCTTACAGACACATTAACCATCTAAACATTATACATGAAAAACATGAAATACATGAAAAATAATATGTAAATAAAGTGAATAACTTGGTGATAATCAAGACTTGCTGTTCCCTGTTAAGCATGTCTGCTAGGATCGCACAGAGAAAAGGACAAACTGGTGAGTTGATGCTCACTTTGATAAAAATATGTCAGAACACAGTGCATCGCAGCTTGCTGTGTATGAGGCTGCAATTGAGTCTGCATATTAACAATCCTGTCAGAACTTTCATGCTGACCCGTCCACCACAAAAAGTACCTGTACAATAGGGATGTCAGCACACGAAATGGACCATAGAGAATTGGAAGAAGGTGGCCTGGTCTGATAAATCATTCTAAAAAAAAATCTACTCTTGGAACAAGTGGATTGGTGGTTACTGGGAAACCTAAGGTCCTGACATTCATGTTGATGTTAATTTGACACGCAACTCTTACTTAAACATTGTTGCATTCCAAGTACATTCTTAAAATATTTGCTGTCAGCATCTTGTTGCCAGAACCCACAGGATGCCTTTAGTGGTCTTGTGAAGTGTTTCAATCTGTCAAAGTTGTTTTACTACTACAATGGGTACATATGCAATACTATTTAGGCACTGTACATTTATCTTACAATGAAACTATAATTAAAAAAAATTAGGACAGTATGAAAAATACAAATTTCAAAAATGCAGTGTTTGTAATATTTACTCATTATGAACCTGTGATATTTCATGTTTTGTCTAGTTTAAGTTGACGTTGAACTGAAGTAATGAAGTATTAGTATTTCAGATCTTTTTTGGAAGAAATGCATGTTGTGTGTTTGCTCAAGACCATTGACAAAAATGACCAGACTATTATCAGCTACAACTCCAAAAGCAGGGTATGTCATTGTATGGGGTTGTGTCACTGCCCTTGGCCAAGGTCATTTTCAGCTCTGTGATAGTGACATTAACGCAGAAAATCACACTAAATATTTTTAAATTACATATTTTTTTGGAATGTCCATGCATGTATCTACAAGACAACGCAAGTTAATTTAGGGCTAAAAGGAACATTTATTTAAGGAACATTGTTTTAAAACATTTAAATAATATACTCAAACATTTGTATATATATATATATATATATATATAT
>JAVSBV010000138.1:1095672-1109857 GCA_033117975.1 Parotocinclus spilosoma | reverse complement strand
TATATATGATAGCGGTTGTAATCAGTGTTTCTTTTACTAGATATTGTTTAAAACTCTTACTGGTGCACCTGTTCAACTGCTCATTAGCACAATTATCTACTCAGCCTATCTTATGGTAGCAACTTACTGCATTTCAGCATGTAAACATGGTCAATATGGCCTGCTAAAGTTAAAACCAAGCATCAGGATGGGGAAGAAAGGTGATTTCATTGGCTTTGGATGTGGCACGGTTGTTGTTGTTAGATGGACTGGTCTGAGTATTTAGCCATAAAATATCAAATGAGCAGCAGTTCTCTGGGTGAAAATGCCCTATTGAGAAAAATGGCTAGACTGGTTCGAGCTGACAGAATCCACTCATTACAACAGAGTTATGCAGAAGAGCATCTCTGAATGCACAGAACATCAGACATTGAATCAGATTTGCTACTGCAACAGTAGACCACACCAGGTGGCAATCCTGTCAGCTAAGAACAGGCAACTGTGGATACAATTTGCATGGGCCCACCAAAATTGGATACTAGAAGGTTGCTGGGACAACATTGGCATAAACAACAAAAAAGCAACAAAGGCATCCTGAAATTTTCTTGGAGCAATTTAGGGCCCATAATACTAAGCATAGTTTAAATGCAACATCCACACCTGACCATGCCTATCCTTTTATGACCACACTATACCATCTTTTGATGGTTATTTCCAGAGGGGTAGCATACCATGTCACAAACTTTAAATCATCTCAAATTGATTTCTTGAACAGGTTTGCAGCAACTACAAAATGCTATCATGTCAATGTGGACCAAAATCTCTGAGGAATGCTTCTAGCACTTTGTTGAATATATGCCCGTACATTGCTATCTTGAAGGCCTTAGGCTTGTATTTAATATAGTGGCTAAAGAATGCACAGTACCAGTCAAATGTTTGCACACACCTTTTCATTCAATTTTTTTTTGTACATTGTAAATTAATACGGAAATATTCCAGACTACGAAGGAACATATAAGGAAATGTGTATTTAACTAAAAAGTGTTAAAGTTTTAGATTCTTAGATACATTTTGCTTTGATTACAGCTTTGTACATTCTCAGCATTTTCTCAGTCGTCTTCATGTTATCATCTAAAATGGTTTTCCAAATGGTTTTCCAATAGCCCTAATATAGCCTTGAGGTGTGTTTGGGGTTATTGTAGAAAAACAAATGATGGTCCCACTAAGCGCAAACCAGATGGAATGGCATGTCACTGTAGTAAGCTGTGGTGGCCATGCTGGTTAAGTGTGCCTTAGATTTTGAATAAGTCACCAACAGTGCCACCAACAAAGCAACACAATTTCATCACACTTCCTCGTCCATACTTCACAGTGGGATGTACACATGTAGGAACTATCTGCTCACCCTGCTTCTTACAAAAACATGGCGTTTGGAAAACTCTCAAATTTGGACAGTTCTTGGTCTAATATGGTCATAATATGCTTTATAATATTACTCAAATTATTCAATGTATAAGAACTCTACCTCATCACAACCCTGATGGTCTGAAACAGGGACAAAATTTCAAGAAATTAACTCTTGACAGGGCACAGCTGTTAACGGAAAGCCATTCCAGATACGTACCCCATAATGCTGACTGAGAAAATGCCAAGAGTGGGAAAAGCTGTCATCTAAGCGAGAGGTGCCTACTTTGAAGAATCAAAAATATAAAATATATTCTGGTTTGTTTAACACTTATCGTTTACTAAATCCCATATGTATTCCTTCATACTGTAGTTTTGATTTGAGCGACTGTGGTAGTGTAGCGGTTAAGTAGGAGCCAGAAGGTCCAGGGTTCCATTCCCATCTCTGCCAAGCTGCCACAGTTGGGTCCTTGAGCAAGACCTTTAACCCACAAGTTCTTAGATTATAAGACTGTATCAGTTGTAAGTCGATCTGGATAAGGTTGTCTGCTAAATGCTGGAAATGTAAATGTAAATGATTACTTTAAATAATGAAAAACCACTGAATTAGAAGATGTGTCCAAACGTTTGACTGTTACTGTATATTAAAACTGAGATTTGCAAAAAGTGTGACTTTATTGATTTTAAAGTGCAAAGTCCACAGTCTGACACATACAGCACGATGGTTTGCATGTTTAAGATAGCTCCAAAAACATGCTATTATTGTTTGCATACTTCTCATATTTGAGCTCTCTGGGGTAGCTTGTAGGAAAACCATGGTTGGAAAATGAACACTAACCCTTGCCCTATAAATATTATGTTAAAATGAATCACAGGAATCACAGGAATATGAGTGCATTAAAAATGAAATGTTATGTATGACTTTTTCCATTCATGTTGCTTTCACATTATCAATGATTGTGTTCACACTTCTGTCCAAATTATTGTTTGCTAAATCTCAATAGGCCATCAGATAGGTAGCAAAACATGCTGTTCAGTCTTTAACTATTCCTTGATCGAATGTCTTATGTGCTTATGTGGTTGTTGTCTCACTTCATGAACTGCATTTTCTCGTTGCTTGATTCTGTTTATGGACAGATGTCCTGACGTTTCCCTTTACAACCCCAAATCAGAAAAAAGAAAGTTGGGATAGTATGGAAATTGCAAGTTTAAAAAACGCAGTGTTCATTAAATTTACTTTGATTTTTCATTGTCAACTCTCTAGTCAACTTCATTTAATTTGTTAATAAACACTCATTTCTGCAATTCAGGCTTCCAACAAATTCCAAATTTAAGTTGCGATGGAGACAATTTAGAGCTATTAATGAATTTAAAAAAAATAAAAAATTGTATGATTTCAAACAAGTGATGTCAACAGGTAATTTGTAATCATGAAACAAAAGCAGTATCCAAGAAAGGCTAAGACTTGAGGAGCAAGAATGGATAGAGGATCTCCAGTGTGTCAACAAATGTGTGTGATTATTATTGAAATGTTTAAAAACAATGTATAAGATTAAAAGGGGTTTGCCTGTTTCTCCCTCTACAGTCCTTAATTGTGATTAAAAAATTCATAGAAATTTGGAAGCCTAGACAAAAGAGGCATGATCTCGCTCAGAAGACACTGCATCAAGAACTACCAAGGCCAGACTTTTTAAATAGCTTGTTCCTCAGATGTCCCTACTTAAGACTATACTGAGGAAGGAAATAAATAAAATAAATCTTTATTTTTCAGCACTTTTTAATTTCTCGAGGTCTATGTGGAATCAATACAAGGAAGAAATAAAAATATTTTTTATTTAAAAATAACATTTATTTAACCTACAATTAAATTCAAGTGAATCTGTAAAAAAAATTAATGAACAGAAGAATATCGTTGGCTCTACACCGGAGGGTGGAAAAAGCTAAAAAAATATATTTATTTATTTATTTATTTATTTTTCAACCACTGCAGCGGATCCGAGAAATACCTAAAAATATATATATATATTTTTTTTGTATTCTTCAAATATGATCGTCGACGGATCCGCGAAAGAAGCAATAAAAAAAGTCTGGCCTAAACAATAGCTGATAGAACCACATGGGCAATGGATTACTTTGGCAAACCTTTATCAAGTACTACAATAAAGAGTTACATTCACAAATGCTATTTAAAACTTTAAATTGCAAAAAAGAAGCCTCATGTTAACAATATTCAGAAGTGGTGTCTTCTCTGGACTCAGAGGCATCTGGACTAAACCACCACGCTATGGAAATGTGTATTGTGGTGAGACAAATCATTATTCCATATATTTTCCTTATAAAATGCAGTCTGCCTGCTCCAGACAAAAAAAGGAACATCCAGACTATTATCAGCAACAAGTCCAGGGTCCGTCATCGCATGGAGTTGGGTCAGTGACCTTTGCAAAAGTCATTTCCAGTTCTGTAGCATGGAAGCATTAATGCAGTAAAGTACTTTGAGATTTTAGAGCAATTTTTATCCTTCAAGATTAAATACTTAAATACACTATATTTTCTAGAGACATCCATGCAATTACCAACAAGACAATGTAAAAAAATTCAACTCAGAAAAATGTTAAACTAAAATGTCAAAGAAAATTGCATCATAAAAGTAGCTTTTCACTTCATTACTAGCCATAAACTGCCCCGTCTCAACTTTGTTTGGGATATTTTCCAGGCCTGATCTGCAGCAATGCACAAATAATTAACAAAATTAAGTTGATCAGACAAAACATTAGATGTCTAGCCTGATTACATGCCATCTGCAATTCTATAAAAGTGAAAGTATGTGTAAGGAGCATTGCATTTTTTATATTTGATTTGAGGATGTAGAATTTTATAAATTCACATAATACTGTAGTAATGTAATGTAGTTTCTTTACCACTTATCACTTTATCACTCACAGATTTGTTATATTAATTTTCTGCAGTAGAAAATTACAAAGTATAATATTTTTGCCTCACTTGCCATATTTACATTCTAAAGTGACTTAAGTGGCTTTCTAGTGCCACTGTATGTTAAATACTTTATTAAGAAAATATCCTTCCCCTTGATTTCAGAGCAGCACAGATGAAGATAGAAGAACCAAAGCGAGTCAAAAGACACAGGACACCCTTTTATTTTAGAAACGAAAGGGAAAATGACATATTTAAATACCACACCATGTAATGAGTAAGGGGACCTATCTTTTAGTCCATGTCTGGAACATGACCGTCATCATGAAATCCACCAGACTGGTTCAAGTGAAAGTTTTTTTTCCAATGGCAAGGTGGTCATGTAGCAAATTAAAGAAGACTGGAATTGTCTCGGAAATTGATTGCAAATGATTTGCAGTATCTCTTGTGGTTCAAAAGATATTAACACAGAAGTTTCAAAACTTTTGTTGTTCATCACAAGTAACTAAGGATGGAATTGACAATTCTGGTGCCCAGGGAACATAGCTTCCGTATCATAGCTAAAGACTTTAACAACCAACACCCAAAAACCAACAATTTCACAAAACACTATTGCATCCCTCATAGACAAATTTTGAGTAACCAGGACTGTGGAAGACAAGTCACATAGTCCTCCAAAAGCCATCTTTAAAAAGATGGTTGCCACAAATAAATAAACAAAACATTGTGCCGAATAATGGAAGAAACAACATGCAAAGCAATAGCCTCACTACTCCATAAACACAGAAATGAAGGACACATTTGCTGAAAGCAAGTTGAACTTATAACCAATCTACATTATTTGCTTTGGGCAAGAAGTGCCATCTAGCGACCATTATATGTTTATAACATATAAACATACCTCAAGACACAGCTATCTTTTAACAGGCCTGTTGACACTTTAAGCACTTAAATCCAGCAAGGCACTACTAGCAGGAAGTCACAAAGATTTAAAAATGTACTTTTTTTTAAAGTTTATTTTTTAAGCATTTATCAAATTGAGAGCTAATGTTCATCTCTAAATATTTATCAATTTTAGGTTATATAATTGAAATTGTATTAAGAAACAATTGTGCGAAAAACACATGCAAATTAATGGTTTCTTTTGTCGTATTAAGGGCATCTTCATTTAAACATTTTATTTCATTTAAAGGGAAATGAAAATGTTTTTGGACTTTGTGTATTTAGTGGTAACCAATTATTTTAATTAAGCGTGCTGGAGATGGGAGGATCGTGTGATATCGAAAATGGCAAGCAGATAGCAGTAACACACAGCTCGTGCGGGACCTTTGTAACAGTTATTGCTGAAAATGGGTAAGGATTACGTCAATTTAGCGTCGCTGAATAATGATCGTTTGCATTATACAGTTACTGTTGATGTGATATGTGCCTTGATTGGTTTCTCACGTTTATTTTTCTGTCGTAATGATTGACAACAATAAAGTTAGTAAAAAAAAAAAACACTTCATCATGTCGCGATGAGCCAAATAAAACGCAAGGCAACAAGTCTGATATAGCACATACACGACATGTCGGATTAGGGTCAGATTCCCGATTTATTTCACTGCACACCTTATGATTTGTTAATGAGGTGTGAGCGGTCGCGCCTTCAGGGCCTTTGATGCCTTGGCTGAGTGTGATGGTTTAGTGAAGCGCGCGGTGAGCATGGCGTCAGGACTTTAGGCAGCCGTCTGGCCTCAACTCTATGGCCTTTATCGTGTTTTATTGCTTTACTTATCAATATGTGGAAGTCATGAATGCTGGATTCATTTGCTATAAAATAGGCTTAATGGAAACAACTTCGAGTCAAAATGGAACGTTGTGAAAAGCTAACCAGAAACCAATGGACTCTCCTTGCAGTGAGTTTACACTAAACTGCCCTATTACACAGCACACCTCATTAATACATCACTGTTAAGACCTAGTTTGAAATTTAATCCAATTTACCTACCGGTAATCCAAAATACAACGAGAGTGCGTGATACTAATTTGCAATTATTAACTGTTAGGAGTCGGATTTAAAATGGAAAATCTTTGCCTCAACTTAAGCAGCATTGGTTAATTTTGTGTATAGGCCTATTATTGAGTGTATAATCACAATTCATCATCACACCACATTGACCTTTCTTTGTGCGAAATAAGTTTGTGGCAAACACCTCAGGCGTTGGACTGTTGTTTGGTGCCCATAAATCCATTCAAAATGATGGCCTGTCGGCAAGCCGGGTGTATATTACAGTCCGAGGGGCATCAAAGATCGCGGTTTAACAGGCCCTTATGTTTTTTGACAACTAGGTGTGGGAGTTTAGGTTTCAGCCTCACTGAGGGCTTGATGTCGCCGATAAACAATTAGCGTGGATTATCCTCACTTGCGCGTCCCGCTATTGTCTGAAACGGGCTGAGCCGAGTGGCTCGAGAGCTTTACTATTGTCCGACCATCAAATCAATGCTGTTCTTAAAGGGATTTTGATTGATAGATTAATTGAGTCGAGATTCGCGTGGTTTCAACAATTAATCTTTTTGCCATGAGCGATATAAAATCGCATTTCCATAGAAAATTAATCGCAAAACTCATCGAGAGTAGTTAAATAGTCAGTAAAGACTATGCATAACTATATTGTTTTTGCCGTTTTGCGGCTATTAATCTCTGCCCTTTATTATACTCCTGGAGAAGTGAAATTAATTCAAGTGATTTAAATTAAAATACTAGTCTAGTTGGTGTATGGTATATTATGAGGTTATTAATCTGACCTTTCCTGAAAAGTAGGTCTACTCCAATCCAAATAATCAAGAAATCCAATGAAGTCACACACTATTAGCCTAATTTAAGTCAGTAGCCTATGTTTTAAAATTGATCTGTAGATCTAAATAATAATTATTCTGTCATATCTTATAATCTGTTGAATATAATATTTACCATAGCGCTCGATTTGTTCCCAGGCTTTTCTATTAACACTCACACGCCAAAGTCGTCGATGAGCGACGTGTAATTTTCATGGCCCTTAGCGTATAATGTTCAATGATTTTGTGGTTTTACTGTTACAGTGTAAAACAGCCGCTACATGGCAGTTTGCCTTCATGTGCCAAATAAAAAAGAAACTTTTCAACTTAAGGATCCATACACTATATATGTAGTCATTATAAATTAAAGCACAGTGGGTCAAAGTGATGAGCCATTAAAAGCAAAGGAACCGTCTGAATAAACAACGTGTGCATTGCTCACTTGTGGACTGCGTGCAAACATTAATACTGCATAGACGAGTTCTGTTTAATATTTCTTTTATTTAGTAACCCAAATGTACGTCCACAAAGAAGCAAAAAAAAAAACGAGGGGCTATTAAGCGTCACTTTGAAGTGTTGTTTCCTACGTCCGAACAAATCGCCAACGAATCACCACATTTCACAGTGAAATGTCAAACTTGAGGAAAAGTCTGTCACTCAAAGTTGGCGACAGGTATAAATACCCTGGCCATTCCAGCGTAGAGTCAATTGTCTCTATCTGTCTGGAATACTCCTTCAGTATTTGCCACTTGAGTCACTGAAAAACGACCAGTTAGAAGATTCACTGGCATCGATGGACTCTTGCCAACTCCTCGTATCGTTGGTCCTGTCTGTGTGCTGCCACGGACTGTCCACAACAGCATGGTATATACGACTTGTTTACTATTTTATGTGTTTATTCATTGCAATTATATATACATTGTATTAATGAAAGAAACGTGATATAACGTTCAGTTGTCTTATGTTTTTCTCTTTTCTCTCTCTGTAGGTCAGTAAATAACTTCTTGATGACAGGACCTAAGGTAATTTGTAAATATAAACACTCCACGTTGATATACATATACATTCATATATATAGACTAATCAGAAATGCGCATTTTTATTTCTTTAGGCATATCTGACATATGCGAGCAGTGTGCAAGCGGGGGCACAGCGCGCTATTGAGGAATGTAAATATCAGTTTGCATGGGACAGGTGGAACTGTCCAGAAAGTCAGTTACAGCTTTTGATACAAAAGGGACTGCGGAGTGGTAAGGACCATAATTACCTCATCTAAATTACACATAGTACGTTACATGTCGTACACAAATTGTGTATCAGCATCGTCTGTCTATTTGTCCTTACAAATACACGTTTAATACAGAAAATACAATAACTGTATATAACATTCTGAAAAAAAAAAAATATTTTGTGTAGCAACCAAAGAAACAGCGTTTGTGCACGCTATAAGTGCGGCTGGAGTTATGTACACACTGACCAAGAACTGCAGCATGGGAGATTTCGACAACTGTGGTTGTGATGACTCCAGGTCCGGAAAAATAGGTACGTTATCAAATGAAGGCCCAAATACCACAACATAAATATGCGCATCATGGTAAATACGGTTTCATTCGAAAAGATTGTAAATAAACATGTGTGTGTGTGTGTTCAGGAGGTCGAGGCTGGATTTGGGGTGGCTGCAGTGATAATGCATACTTTGGTGAGAACATTTCGAAGCAGTTTGTAGATGCGCTGGAAAACGGCCACGATTCCCGAGCTGCTGTCAATCTGCACAACAACGAAGCGGGAAGACTTGTAAGAAAAGAATCTGATATTCCATCAGTAGTCTATAAACAGCGAATTTTGACATGTGTAGTTGTTTCCACATATTACACAGTAGACTGTGCTTATACCAGTTAAGACAATAACAGAGTTTGAAAACCTATTGATATGCATATTTCCATCAGGCTGTCAAGGCCACGATGAAAAGAACATGCAAGTGCCACGGTGTGTCCGGAAGCTGCAGTATCCAAACTTGCTGGATGCAGCTGTCTGACTTCAGGGACGTCGGAAACTATCTGAAAATCAAATACGACCAAGCTCAGAAACTAGAGCTAGACAAGCGGCGCATGCGCGCGGGGAACAGCGCAGACAACCGCGGCGCGATCTCCGAAACGTTCAGTAGCATCGCGCACACTGAGCTCATCCATCAGGAGGACTCACCAAACTACTGCGCCAAAAACCTGAGTCTCGGACTGCACGGAACGGAGGGTAGAGAGTGTCTGCAGAGTGGCAAAAATTTGTCGCAATGGGAAAAGAGAAGCTGCAGGCGACTGTGCCACGAATGCGGCCTTAAAGTCGAGGAGAAGAGAATAGAGATCGTGAGCAGCTGTAACTGCAAATTCCACTGGTGCTGCACGGTGATTTGTGAGAAGTGCACACAAATCGTAACGAAATACTTCTGTGCCAAAAAGAATAAGAGCAATCGACCGCACAATGGTTCGCGAAAAAGGCAGCGTGCGCGCAATTAATAAGGCCAACTCCATTTGTAATATTTAAACTGTATATTTGTACATAGTGACACTAATACTTAATAAGACTGACAGCAGGAAAAGTGAATACCTACCTCAGACACGATTTTCTTTAAACAAGTCAGCTTGGTAATTAATTTCCAGTACTTATGTTATATATCTGCACTTTTGTCAAACCACCGATTTGGTTGCTGAGCCCTAAATCACGGTTACTGTATTTTAAACACAAACCTGTTTTATTAACACCGTTTACTTGACAGTGTTTATTGCACACGCACGGATATATGTTGCATATTTAAGAACGCTTTATTTTAAAGTGTATGTGATGTTTTGTGCCTTGTAAAAAATAAATCAATATTTCTGATAGAATGTATCTCTAAATGAATCGCTTTTAACTTAATTTAAGGTTTACTGGAGGAAACGTGTATTGGAAAGTGTGGTGTAAACCCTCACCAGGATCCCTGGATTAAATCATTAATTTCAATGATCATGTGCTCCTGCCCGCAGTGAGAAAATAAACAGGCCGATATTGATATGCTTTGAAGTTCATAGGAGGCGTTTCCTCAGCTCGCTTGGCAGCTGTGGACCAATAGCACGTCAGGAATTTGGTAACAAAAGGTGATCCCCATCGACCCAGATGTGGATTGTATAAATTTCCAAAAGACATAGGATTGAAACATCAGAACCTCGCTACTTTCTGTGAGTGTAGAGGATACGTGATCCTGCAGAATGGCTTACTGGTTTCTCTGGGCTTCTGTGTTTTTTATTTATCACAAAACCCTGTCAGGACACGCATGGTAAGGATGAGAATATAACATTTTAACATTTTATGATATGCTGTTTATGTTCTGCTTCTAATATTCTTTTTTTCTTATTTGTCCAACCTTTAGGGTTGTTAACAATTTACTTATGACGGGACCAAAGGTAAGTTTTATATATATTTTTTTCTTTATCGCCATTTGTCACTTGAAGTAGGTAATCAGTGTAATTAAATATTGCTTGTATTTGTATCATCAGGCGTATTTAAGCTACACGAGCAGTGTATTGGCTGGAGCGCAGAGCGGAATGCACGAGTGTAAGCACCAGTTTGCGTGGGACAGGTGGAACTGTCCAGAAAGCACATTTCAGCTCTCAACTCACAGGAGGCTCAGAAGTGGTAAGATGTCGCAAATTTCATTAATCATTCAACAACTCAATTTACGCACAATGTATGTCAAAACCAACTAACCACCATGTACCTATTCCATGTATGGTTGTAGCAACCAGAGAGACCTCGTTTGTACACGCAATCAGCGCAGCTGGGGTCATGTACACCCTTACCAGAAACTGCAGTCTGGGAGATCTGGATAACTGCGGATGCGACCACTCAAGAAATGGCAATATCGGTAAGTATATTTTTTATTTTAAATGATTACATGCAAAGCTATTAATGATGTAGAGCAGCAAATCATTGTTGGTGAAGATTGTTGACCAGCCTTTCACCAGTAAAGCACCCTATGCCGTTAACCACATACACAATATGTGAGGGTTATTTAATGGTTTAATTAGGGTTATTAAATGTGTTGCCATGGTGATGGGAAAGGTACAGTACTATAGTATTAATATTACAAAGCACTATAAACAGAAATGATACAAGCACCAGCACTGCTAAGCTGCCACGGTTGGGCTCTTAACTCTCAAACTGTCATTTCACCATAAAATAATACAGCTCCAAGTTGCACTGGACGTGATTTTCTCATTCTAGTAAATGTAATCCTATATATAATTTTTCCATTTCATACTGTGGACAGCATATATGTATTGGCATATACTGCACCGCAATGGTGCATCATGCCAACCATCAATTTCCACGAAGGCTAATCTATTTAACAATTCTGATGTCAGGAGGTCGTGGCTGGCTTTGGGGAGGCTGCAGTGATAACGTGGATTTCGGAGAGAGGATTTCCAAGCAATATGTGGACGCTTTCGAGACTGGACAGGATGCTAGAGCTGCCGTCAATCTTCATAACAACGCCGCAGGCCGCTTGGTAAGTTCTGATTAATTGTATTGTTAAAAAAAAAAAAAAAAACAATGTCTATATTATACCTCCCTGGAGATCTAACTGAATCTATATTACAGGCTGTAAAAGCAACTATGAAAAGGATCTGTCGATGCCACGGTATGTCAGAGAGTTGTGCCATGCAGACGTGCTGGATGCAGCTGTCTGAGTTCCGCGACGTGGGAAATTACCTGAAGGTCAAGCACGATCAGGCGCACAAGCTGGAGCTAGACAAGCGGCGCGTGCGTGCGGGCAATAGCGCAGACAACCGCGGTGGCGCAATGGCAGACGCGTTCCTCAGCATCGCTCGCTCCGAACTCATCTATCTGGAAGATTCTCCTGATTACTGCGCAAAAAACCTAAGCTTAGGTCTACACGGTACGGAAGGCAGGGAGTGTCTGCAAAGCGGCAAAAATCTGTCGCAGTGGGAGAGACACAGCTGCAGAAGACTTTGCCATGAGTGCGGCCTGCGCGTGGAGGAAGTACGCACAGAAATAGTCAGCAGCTGCAACTGCAAGTTCCACTGGTGCTGCACAGTCAAGTGCGAGAACTGCACGCAGGTTATAGTCAAATACGTCTGTGCACGGAGACAAGGTGGCCACGGATACAACCGACGCAGATTTAGAGGACCAAAATGACTATAAAAATATCCGAAATCTTTTGTTATCTAACAAACCCGGCTTCCCTGCACTTTTCTCATTTTGTCTATATTATGGACGCGTCTACCCTTTGTACATACATTAAATATTTAAATATTCTAATAGATTAATTAAATAAGTGATTTGGTGTCCTGTTTTACTTTTTGAAATCGACATGTTTCAATAAACAAAATAGATCCATGATCCATGAGCGTCAGATCAACCAGTGTAACTTTCCATATCAAAATTATTCAAGCACTGCACCAAAAAGCCATATGAGCTAATTTAGTAATACCCCAAGAGTCAGAATGTCAGTAAATGTATTGGAGAAGATCATCATGTATCACTTTGCAATTCGCCCTGGGCGTAATGTAGTGGTATGTTAATCTGAAATGCAAAGAAAGCGTATTATGTATCAAGTTACTTAACAGACAGATACTTCCGTGTACAAACTCAAGCAAGCTAACTGAATGCAGCCTGATGAAATGGTGTGCTTAGTTTTTCACAGCTTCATAATTCTGACTGTAGGAAATGGAAAATGGTGTATCACTGTAGCATAGACTATTAAGAAAAGTGACTACATTAATGAGGTCACCCTAGTTTTTGTTGCCCATTTCCTTATCTCTAGTTTTTCCTGATTTGACTTTTCCTAATGCATAGTTAATCTCCTCTGCTCAGTGGGACATGCCATAAATCTGCCAACTTGTCTGACCAAATGAATGATTGGATATTAACTCCAGTAGGGGTCCAAATCCCAAAGAGGTTGGAACAGTGGAGTGAGGAGCTTTTGATAGGATGTTTTGTTTTCCTTGCACCACTAATTTAAAAGCCTTATCATGGATCACATCACTTACCAGAGGTTTTAGTTAATTGGGATCTTTATTACAACACAGCATATAAAATGTTTTCTTTTATATCATATAATGTCATTGATTGGAATTTTTTTTATCATACTACACAGGATGGAGATTTGACATAACTTTAAGAATTGAATAATAAACAAATTAAACCATGGTTATATAATATTTGTTTAATTCATTTATTTCATATAAATAAATGTACAGTGTGACCAAAATAGTTTTATAAGGCCCTTGTGATTAATTATACTGTGATTAAGTAAGAATTAAGAAGTAATCCTATGCATTTATTCTCATGCTCTTATGTCAGAGTAAAAACACAAGAGTTAATGACATCCATTTAAAGTACTTCTTTTCACACCAAAGTCGACCAGCTTGTGTCCTTATTTCCAGTTAGCCTGTTTGCCTTTAGGGACACTATGTTTTTCCCAGGCTGTCCTGCTGTGCAGTAATGAATAGGGAGCAAAATGGCCATCCCTCTAAATTCAGTGCAAGGTTGTCATCTAAGTTAGCCACAGCCACCCAAAGAATCCCCTCCCCTTTCCTTCACAGGTTATTCATATGGATAGAATTAGACTGTGATCTCCGTAAAGCCTTTGGTTTTACTCCTCTTTAAAACACCAGTACTGAAGGTAAACCAAGTCTACCCCACTCCACAAAAACCCCATTTCCTTTATGCTTAAAGCCTCTACATGCGCATGACAAAGATAAGCAGCCAGTGCTGTGGCTTGTTTAACCTCAAACAAATCAGTGAAACCCCATTCCATGTATTATTCACCAGTCTCCAAAGAAAACTGCAAAACTTAATTTCAACCAGTGACTTCAGTCTGATTGTATTTTAGGTAAACAATGTAAAAAAAAACTCTACCTGCAAGACCATATAGCTCTGCACTCTAGCAGTTGTGACTTTTCTTACACATTGTCTTTTTTGCTACTTACAGTGCATCCGGAAAGTATTCACAGCGCTTCACTTTTTCCACATTTTGTTACGTTACAGCCGTATTCCAAAT
>JAVSBV010000138.1:1084542-1095572 GCA_033117975.1 Parotocinclus spilosoma | reverse complement strand
GGTCCGATTAAGAGGAATTTTGGTCCAAACAAGTGAATAACATTACACGTATATAATAGGATTTGTTTCGGTAGTTTAGGCTTTGGTCCGAATAAGCGGCTGGTCCCATTAATTGGTGGTCCAATTAACCGGAATCGACTGTATATGAATACAACAGATGAATCATTCATAGACATGATGTTATTTGCACTGCAATTCCTTATTTAACTATGTTGATTAAGAGCAAAATATTCTGCAACATAAACACAATCCTTACATGAAAGAATGCACCACAGAAAAAGAGGACAACCTTAATTAAAACTTAAAACACTGTTCACAAAAATTAGGGGATGTTTCAAAATGAATACGGAGAAGATCTCATAAGAACTGCTGGACAATCTAATCCTGTTCATGCCCCAGTCATGTCAGTGTGTTATGGCAGTCTTGAGTGGCCATACACCCTACTGAACAGTCGATTTGTGGCACTCTCGTCCAGTTTGACATGCTTTTGTTCACCCCATGAATATGTGACTTGCTGCTCAACCACGATAACTGATTTTGGATTTCATTTGCATAACTGAATAATGACTTTTCATTTGCTTTCTTGATGACCTTGTTTAATTAAATTAAATAAAATGCCTTTTTGATATATCCCCTAATTTTAGTGAGCAGTGTAGTTATACAGGTTGAGTCAAAATACACATGGCACCTTTTTATTTCAGAAAAGGAAGGGAAAATAACATCTGAATATCCCAGCAAGTAATGGGTGAGGGGGGCCTATCGTTAAGTTATGTCAGAAACATGACAAGTTTTTCCTAATGGAAAGGTGGCCATGTAGCATATCAAAGAAAACCAGAATTGTCTCAGAAATTGCTTTTGCCACACAATTGCAATATCTCGTGGTTCAAATGTCATCAACACAGAAAATTCTAAACTTTTGTTGTTTGTCACAAGTAACTGAAATGGAATTGACGATTCTGATGTCTGGGGAACACAGCTGCAATTTTACACAGTACTGTTGCATCCCTCATAGCCAAATTCAGAAAACCGGCACTGTGAATGACAAGCCACGTAGTCATCATCCAAAAAACCGCTATTGACAAAAAAACCTCAACAATGGTTTTGGCAGCCTTTGCAAAAAGGCCACGGCATGTGACTTGTCTTGTGACTTTTGAGTCACCATGTACACTTCTCACAACAATTAAGAGGATACTACATACGTAATTTTTGTGAACAGTATACTTGACAACTTTCAGCCACAAGAGCTAATAGCAATTGGTTAAGTGAGGTCTGGATTTATCCTTGCATAAACATAAGCCCATTTGATATGGGATATAGTATGGAATATATCATGTGAGTTACTGTACAATGTAGTAAAAGTGAAAAACGAGAATAAATTAAAGAGATTATTGTCGCAAGGAAGGCTTTTGTTCGCTATTTTTCTGAGCGTTCATCATGTGACACCCTACGCCACACACTATCGAATGAGTTTCTAGCAGGAGAGTATTATTACTGCGAATCTCTTTTCCACATGAATACATTTCTTACTCAACAACCAACATACACAAGAGGCTGTTTTCAGATTTATACTAAGCACACAGAGCCCAGGTTTTATCCACACTACAATTAACAATTACAATTAATTCAATGTAAGCCCCATGGGTGACGCGACAAACCTCAACACGTTTCAACACTGCCAAAGTGGGACTTAATGTATAGAACAACGCACACAGCAGACTGCAACCCTAAAAGTTGTACTTCTACAAATAGCAAAACGTTTTTCATCTCTAATAACATTATAGTTAATAGGCTTATAGTTAATATATAATATTATACTGTAAATACAGCAGTATCCCCCTTGCTTCTCACATGGTCCATAATCCTAGAGTCATTAGCCATCATCCAATGACGTTTTCATTGTCACCCCTACCCAAAAAGTCAGATGTTCTTCCTTAACAAGTGCTGGAAGGAATGTCGAAAATTACATTAAAAATCATTTATTTACTTATTTATTTAAAGGCGGAAAGAGGGCGCTCTTTCGGTATACTACAGTTTACAGAGATAGTTATTGTTTTCGTAATTTGGATATAATTCATATAAAGTTACATCAGGAAAAGGCCAACCATACTAAAAGGTGAGATACTTGAGTTAATGTTCCGCACGCATCAAAACGTAATTATCATGCTGTCAACAGCTTGTTAGTCTAGCTAGCAAGACAGCAAAACCGTTTAGCTATATTTACAATTTCAGATGCCTTTTATTTCCTATTGTTAGTTATTTTGTCTGTATAGTATAACCATAGTCAGATGTCAAACACATTTTACATACATTACCTTGAAAAAATATCATTCGTTGGTTATGTATACCACAAGCGTCATAAATTTTAAGAGGCGCTTAGTGCAAACGCAGTTTCAAACAGCCTGCTGCTTTCAATTTAAAAAGCAACCGAAAAAGCCTGAATCTGAATCTGAAGAGTCGATTCCATAGGGAAATGGATTTAGAGCAAGTTCGCGTACAGGCGACGCTGTCAACTAGTCCTAAAATATACGATTAAAAACTGACGATTTGATAAGAAGAAAAAAATGGCTTGTCTGTTGGTAAAAGTGATTTAACATGGGAACTGAAGTTAATATAGCGCATACATTATATGACATATTTGAGTGAACACAGTGCGACCGTGTAGTTAGTCCTTTAATTTCCTTAAAATGTATTGTATATTCGATTTCACTGTTCTACTATGTATATACTTTTATGTAGTGTGCTTTAGGAAATGGAGTCAAGCATTAATATCACAACCAACCCCAGAATTATTGGCACAGTTGTGGGTGAAATGTGGTTAATTAGCTTAATGACAGAAGGAGAGTAACTTTTTATGTAGCCTGTTCTGTTTTTTATTTTTACTGACTTTGTTGTTATTCTTTTTTAAAACCTCACCTCATAATTATTTGGACCTTTGCGGTGCAAACATAACAGCACAGAGTCTGACACCCCCCATATCCCTTTAATTGCTTTTGATCCTCCAAAGTGTATTCTTTAGCTCATTTCACTTTTGTGCTACCAGGGACTTAAGGGGGGACAGCACATTTTTAATAACCATTATTCTGTACAACTCCACTCTAAATGTATCACATTTGTAAATATTAACTAGGTGGTGGCAATACTTGTTGCATTTTATGCATTTTTATACAACTATTTATTATTTCATAGTTGTATTAAAAAATCATATTTCTTGTTATTATATTATATTTTCCATAATATTTCCCCCAATATACATGGAAAAAAAATATTTTGTGATGCTTAGGGCTTAATATTGATAATAATAAACAGCAACAACAACAACAATAATAATAATTATTATTAACTGTATAATACCTTATTAATAATAATAATAATAATAATAATAATAATAATAATAACTATTATATTGTTTACACAAGCATACTTTTATTTAAATTTAATTTATATTTATTTAAATTTAGAACACTGATGTCTCATATCAAATTAACTAAAAAAATGTAACAAAAGAGTAAAAAAAATTACCAGGACTAGAAAGGAAAAGCAACCAATAAGGAGAGTGATGGGCGTTGCTAGGTGTGCATAAATAAAACAGGTGCAACAGGTATTAGTGCTGACAGAGAGTCAGGGCAAAAGAACTGCAGAGTGGGCATAAGAAAAAGGATCTCTCAACTAGGATCAAGAGAAGTTCTGGACTATAAGATTCAACAGAAGCGATTTCTTTCTCGAGAGTGGCATCTTGTGAAGGATTAATCATGACATCTTATGAACAAGGTCAGTCTTCAACTCAGTGTGGTCCACAGTTCCCCAACTTGGGACAGGAGCCTCCAGAGCTGGGTCTATACAGCGACAGCTACTATCCTCCTCCTTCACTGCCGAGTCCACAGAGGACAAACCCATCCTCATATGATCTTGGGGAATATGCAAGTTCATCTCACAACCCATACCTATGGTTTAGTGGTACTGGGATAAATAGTTCCCCATACTTTGGAGGAGCACCAGGTCCTGCAGTCCCACCTTTTGTGCCACAGCACTATGGCATGCAGAGGCCCTATCTTGGACACAGTGGTGCTGGGGCACCTGGAGGAGAACTTGGTTGGTTCTCAATACCATCACAAGAAGACCTAATGAAGCTTGTCAGGCCGCCATACTCTTACTCGGCTCTTATTGCAATGGCAATACACGGTGCACCAGACCGCCGCCTGACACTTAGTCAGATATACCAGTATGTAGCAGATAACTTTCCCTTCTACAACAAGAGCAAAGCTGGTTGGCAGAACTCCATTCGTCACAACTTGTCACTGAATGACTGCTTTAAGAAAGTTCCTCGAGATGAAGATGATCCCGGTAAGAGCTCTTAAGTGTGTTTGTCCTTTTCATGTGTACTGTGAAATTTAAGTTGTTGGTTGTTTTCATTTACTGTTGCAGGTAACATTCATATTAAGTTTTTCTCTCTCACTTTTAAGGTAAAGGGAACTACTGGACCCTTGACCCAAACTGTGAAAAGATGTTTGACAATGGCAACTTCAGGCGCAAGAGGAAGAGAAAGACTGATGTTCTTGCTGGAGAGGGTGGTTCTGCTGGTGCTGTAAGCTCAGAGTCAGTGAATGGGACTGGGAGCCCTAAAAACGACACAACTGACATTTCAACTTCACCTGAAAAAGGTTTGCCACCTCCTACTATGGGTGCCCCTTGCCTGAGCAATTTCCTGACAGAGATGTCTGGGGTGGCAGCCGGGTCAGTTGAGGTAGAGGCAGAGCCAATCAACCATCCACTTCCTCTGAGCCTGCCAGTGGAAGCCACACAAAGAGCTCCCCAAAGCTCAGGATTCAACTCTTACTCGCCTAATTCTGCTGTCCCTGAGTGGTCTCCTCTCCCCCCACCACCTCCAGTCTCTCCCGCAGGATGTCACTCTTCTTTAGGCTATAACAGCCCCACTCTCAACCAGTTCAATGGGCATTTCTACACTGGCTTGAACTCAACTGTCGTTCTATATCCCCGAGAGGGCACAGAGGTCTGATGGAACTAGACAAGAGTTACAAGCTTCACATCGAACTAAAAACAGACACTGGTAAAAAGAAAAAAAGTTTCTCACACATGTGCTTACTATCAGTGAACTGGTTTTGGATGAACTCTGAGATTGTCCTGTGAGTGTGAGATTAAAGCAGATTCCCACAGGAACAGCTTAGTCAGCGCATGATATGCATGACACTCACAAAGGTCCCTGCTGCTGCCAGCAGCTACATTGTAAGGTCTGCTGCTGACATCATGCCATTCCACTTGACTATCTTCACTGATCATATTACGAAGACTGTGAGCACCTGGAGTAAAACAGAACATGAACAAAAACATTCGTCAACTGGCAGAGTGACCTTAGGAAAACTGCATATGGTGCAACAGTCTTTTTTTCTACATATGTAATTTGATCCCTTCAAAAATTTAAGGGTAGTTTGACTGTTCAATTATGGAAAATAGTGATGTAATTTGTATTTGTAACTGTGAGAGTGAATGTTGAACAACATTGTACATTTGCCCACTGATTTTTTAATAAAAGGTTGAAAACTGTATCCAATGCCTTAATGTAATTAGGTAGGTGATTTGTAATGCAAAGATATTGTCAGTAATAGAAAGATGTTATGGCAATATTTAGACTCAAACATGCCCAAGATTTGCTATTTAATTTTAAAAAGCAAATATTATAGCAAACACAAGTTAACTATTAAAATAAATAATATAAACACTAAACACATAAAACCTGTCTCAGATATTAAATGTTCTTTATTAAAAGGTAAATTATTAACTTAATATATACTTAATAACTGATAGACAGTAACCTCTTAAATCTCATTTAATGGCTAGATTTACAAACGGCCTGATTAAATAATAACTTCCTTTTGTCGTACATGTATTATTATTATTATTATTTATTATTATAATTTTTTATTTTTTTTTAGTTTTTGAATCACATTTTTTTCTTTTTCCTGTTTACAGTTTTTGTAACTAGGATAAAGAAATATGTTCTATCTCATTTGGTATTTCCATAGAGTAACATATAGGTTAACTTTGCAATGCATGCAAGTAAGCAAGTACCATTATACATGGAGTTACTTATGGGTATTAATAAAACAGATAACGTAGGCTAGTTATTTCCTCTAATGTTTTAAATATTGCATTTCTCTGTGCCAGAATAGGTAAACTGCTTTAAACTGCTATCCAGTGAATATGCTTCAGACAAGGTGGCTAGTGAATTACCAAGTTGTACTTTCTTGGTTGTGTATCCTTTGCAATGTTGCCTTAAGGTCACTATTTACCCTAAAACAAATGCAGCATTCCCTTGTAGAGAGTGAGGTTTCTCCCCAGAGAGCCAGAATGTCCCAAATGTCAACAGTCTGCACCATGCCTGAATAATAAATAGCTTGGGTCATTTACTACTGTAAGGTTTATAATTTACAATTAACAAACACACCATATAGCTAAAGGTTTGTAGAAAGTCTTGATTAGTTTTCTCTGTTGTTTACCATAATAAAGATTATTATGGCAAGGACTATGGAATCACCAGAGGATATTTAACTAGCTTTTTCAGCAAATAAATTAATCCCTGTTATGACATTTGTGAATCATACCTCAAACTAATTATATTTATTTAATAAAATGCACATTTGTTTCTAGATCGAGTAAATGAATAAAAAAAAATATATTCAATCACTCAATGTTGAGGAAAAGAATACGCAGTCATAAACCATAAAATGACACGGAACATTTTGTTTGCTCTTCTCCGACCTCATATATGACAGACTGAATTCTTTGAGGCAGACTTCACTAATGAAAAGGGTATTCAACATCAACATGATTCCAGCTTTTTAAAATAACAGTTTATAATGCCAGATCAGCTTTGCAAGATGGACTCTGGTCATGAACTATTCCTTTTTTACCATACATTTTAATCAAACTGAGATCTGGACTGTTTGCAGTCCATGTTAATATGCCTTTCCTAAAGAAAAGCTTTGACAGTCTCAGCTCTGTTACTATATGCATTACCAACCTGAAAATGACTTCATTATTACTAAACCTATGTTATATCGATGAAATTAAAAACCGACCCCTTTGCACTGATTGTTGAGGTATTTGGCAGTTGCCATCTCTAAAGGTACTTTATCTGTCTGTTTTACATTTAAGAGTTTTCCTCAGGTAGACATCTTTGTGTTTTAACTGCATCACACAAATGTTCATGCATCATCTCCTTGGTCAGTGCAGATTAATGATTCGTTTTTCCTGGGTTCAATCTCAGGTGGAGCAGTTTCTTTCTGCTTAGTGTCTGCAAGTCATGTGTCCACATGGGTTTACTCTGGGTGCTTTGATGTCCTCCTGTAGGCATGCTTTGAGTTAACTGATTATGTTAAAGGGGCCCTAGTGTATGAATGTGTGTGTCCTATTATGAATTGCCACCTTGTCTAGGGTTGTTCCTGTTGTTTCTTTATGAGCTGTTGATCTTGTTCCGGTGCCAGTTCCAGCACCGCACACTTAGATATGCCTCTACTTCAGCATCACCCTACTAGTCTTCATTTACAGAAATCAGTTCCACCATGCCCGGGCCACACCAGAGTGTAACTCGCTCCATCATTTAGTAATTAAGAGACGATATGCCTCCAATAACTTAGGGCTAAGGACTCATTGTCTTAAATCTATTTTGTTACTTAGATTAAATTTTATGATTTACTTAATCCGACTTTAATTACTTAATACTACTACAACTTAGCTATTTCAATTAACATCTAGGCCATTTAAGGAGGATAGGTACTTTTTTGACTGTTGGTCCTCCCAAGGTTTCTTTCTTCTGTAGTCAGGGAGTTTTTCCTTTCCACTGTCGACATAGGCCTGCTTAATTTGGAATTGGCCTTTTAAGGTAATATAATCTTGTAAAGCTGCCTTGAGACAATGTACCATTGTTAAACACGCTATATAAATAAATTTGACTTTGACTTTGTCTTCCTGCGACCCTGTAAAGGATTAAGAAGATAAGAAAATGAATGAATGAATGAATGTAATTTATGTTCACACTTCATGATGGCTTTTTTTTTCATTTCCCATTCTATTCAGCCGATTTTTTTTACATTTCTGTCACAAGTACAGACCCCTGTTTACAACCATTTGTGGTTCATTTTGGAGTTTTGTGATTTCCTATTTCCAAATCATGTTGCTTCGATTTTCTATACTAATGCTTAATTCCATTTTGTATATACCAATTGTTTAATTTGACAACCCTGTAGTGTTTGTTGAGTGTTTTGCCATTAATCTGTAGAGATTTGTAACTAATCCAACATCAGTCATATATGTACCTCAATCAGTAGCTGACATGTTTTCCTTAAGAAACTGATGTGTGCTAACTTCATAACAGATCATATAGTAACCGTTTTGCATAACAGCTATTAGCATACCCGATCCTTCATAGTGTGCAAGCATTAAATGTAATTGTAGTTTAGCAGTTATAAAGTTATATTATAAAGTTCCTATAGAACAACATATTTAAATAGGTTATTTAAACCTGAAATTAAAACACGTTAAATATTTTTACCAGATGCATGTACAAATCTTGCCTTAACAACATTCATGAAATAATAAAAACAACTGTTCTGAAAATGTATACAGAATCGGGCTTCTGATTTAATACTTCATGGAGCCAGTATTTGCTTTATTGAGAGCTATCAGTCTGCTTAGACATCTCTACCAAGTCCAGTCAAGTCAAGTAAAATTGATTTATACATTTTAGTCTCTAAACGGGACCCATCCTCCATGGGTGGCCTAGATGTTAAATAAGTAAATACCTAAAAGTATTTTAAGGTAATAGTAAAATTAAATAAATGTTAACAGCCAGCACATTATGATTGGGGATTATTTACTCATTCTTGCTGGTGATTTTTTTCAAGTTCTGTCAAATTTTGTGATTGGCAGCAATGGACTGTTCTCTTTAAGTCAATCTACAGATCAGATTTAAGTCAGGGCTCTGGTTTGGCCACTCAGTGAATCCACTTGCCTATCAGAGATACAGATTTCCATTTTTAGCTGTTTGACAAAGAGGGCACAGAGTTTCAAGAATTTCGGTGTATTTGGCAGCAACCATTTCCCTTTAGTTCTAGCCACTCCCCAATAATGAACAACACGCTCTTATCATAATGTCACGACTTGCTTCACATTAGGTATGGTTGATTTTTTATGTTAGGCTTAATTTGTGTTTTTCTTAAAACATTGCTTGGGTTTTAGTCCAAAAATCTGAAAAAAACTTTTGAACAAGTCTGAGGACAGCATGTTTTGAGAAGAGGTCTACTTGCCACCGTGTGATATAGGTTAGTTGTGTATAAAGCTTGTTCAGTTGCCTTGTTCAGCAGTAAAGAGTTAAATCTTCAGTGTTGCCACATACCAATTGGTACCTTCTCTAGGACAATATCAGTCATCCAGTTCAGAGGAATGGCTATATTTATGCAAGGTGCAGGTGTACCTTTTCCAATTTTTGATAATAATGCCCAGTATGATCCTCAGTGAAAAATTGTGTCATATCCAACCTGTACCTTTATACATCTTTATCCTCATGTTACTACAAAAGCAATTTTCCAATAATGATATCTTTTGATACCAGACACTACTAGTAGTACAATCATCAGGGAATAGACTGTTTTATTTTTAAAGCAACATCATTATAACTGATGTTAGATGGGGGAACGTTAGTCTGCTGTGTGGAATGGGATTGGTTGTGCCTAAACACATTTGTAATGTTTACTTTAAAGGGGTTGATGTACCTAAACCAGGTATTTTACTAATTAAAGTAAGAGGTAAAATGTTATTTTCATGTTTATGCTAAGGGTTATATTATATATTATATTTTAAAAAAAATTTGAATGTATTAACATTTTTAGAATGTTATGTAATAATGTCTAATGATTTTTGTAGAGGTCCTGTGAAAATTTTCTATTCTATAGGCAAACTTCACATAATGCAATTTCCAACGTTTAACTTTCTTCTGTGGCATGACCTTATTGCTGCTTTTCTTTTACTTTGATATTTTCTTTGTCTGTTTCTAAATTATCTGTAATCTACATCTAGAGCCCTAACTCATGTTAACCATTCTTAGAAACTGTTGCTCACTTCTCATTATACACTCCAATAAAACCCCTTAAGCCCTCTGGATATTTGCTGCAGTGTAACACACTATTCATTTTGCTAGCAATATTTGATCCATTGAATTGCCGTATTAATTGTTTTAAAGACCAGCTTAATCTTGTGTTTTAGAAAAAAATATATTTGTAACACCAGCAAAATAAAAATTAAAAATCGTAATGCTGTATGCTGATAAATATTTTTTTACATGCAATATTTAAAAGATTAATTTGCAATAACACACAAAGTGTTTTTTATACCTCAAAGCAACTAGTCAGCAAATTAATAATAGACCTGATAACTGCTTTACCAAATAGCCTAGCATTGTCAAGGTAAAAGGAAGGGAACATTCACTCTACTAGCATACAGCATCAGTGTACTAAATCAAACTCAATGGGGTTAGTAATATCAGCTCACCATGCTCTCTGATCCAATCCACTGACACATTACACTAAACATTTTTTTTTAATCAAGACAACCTCAGTTTTACATGTGGGTAATAGGTGATACTGGGGCAGCACGGTGGCTCGGTGGGTAGCACCGCTTGCCTCACAACAAGAAGATCCCACGTTCAATCCCAGGGTGGAGCGGCTTGGATTCTTTCTGGGTGGAGTTTGCATGTCCTCCCCGTGTCTGCGTGGGTTTCCTCCCACAGTCCAAAGACATGTGTGTTAGGTTAATTGGCATCTCCAAATTGTCATTGACATTTGTATGCAAAACACCCCAGCCGTGTAACTGGAAACAGCTGCAAGCCTGGATAAATGGGGAGGGGTGGATAAAGCAATTGCAAACTACTCCACTATCCTTCCGAAATACTTTATGGATCACATTGATGAAGGACAGAAATGTGTGGAGATCGATGATCCATCAAGTGACCGAGAGTCGGC
>JAVSBV010000138.1:1071438-1084442 GCA_033117975.1 Parotocinclus spilosoma | reverse complement strand
TGGCTAATTTTTAAGCACTACATTAAATTAATTCAATTCATATTACGACTGCGGTTGGGAGCGGTAAAAATGTGCGTACGTGTGTGTGTGTGTGTGTGTGTGTGTGTGTAGCTGTTCTGAATGATTTACTGAAATGATCTCCAAATGTTTGCACATGTCAAATTAGCAAGAGCTTAATGTAAACAATACTTTCAAATCTTTATCAACAACACATGCAATTTGACCAGTGGGGAGAAAAGTTTATATTCAAACTACCAACAAAAGCATATTATGTACAAAATAAGGTTTCCGCTAAAATGTTTTATGTCCCATCATGTACGACAGTCATGCTCTATATGAAAAACAGAAACTCTTAATAAAACACTGCACTCCTACCTTAATTTTGCTTCTTTCAATTTTTATGCCTTATATCAAGTACTGCATGTGAATATTCTTTCATTGTTTTCACTGAAAGAATGGAAAAGTCACTAGTCACTTATAACTACATCTACCATCTCACAGATCTATGGAAAGCTCAACACATGTTTAGACTGTGTCAATAATTTGTTCTTTCCTTTTGTTAAAAGTGTTTACATTCAAGTCCAGGACATACCATAAATCCTCTGTTTTATGGAGCCTTCATTCCTTATGCTTTGTTTCTAACACAGACAGGACTGAGACTTTAGTCACTGTCATGGAACAGACTGCATGTTTCTGTCATAATAACATATGAATCATTTTTACCTCTGTAAACTCAAAATGGTCCATTATGGTAAATAAAAATCAAGAAAATGTGTTAGCCTATTGCATTATGTACAAAATAAACCCCAAATAAATCTCTTATTAATATATTTTCTACATTCTAGTTAGTCTGCCGGTGCATAAGTTTAACACAAAAGTAAGGCAAACATCCCAAATCTTTACATTTGTTTCACTATGCTTGTAATTTGTAAGTGAAAGAATGAGTTTTCACGTTCTTTGTTCTCTTTTTTTCTCATTCTGATTTTCTTAACTCTTAGCTCTTATACTAGTTAATACTACATTGTGTGCCTGGCACACATACAACATTGTGGTTCTCCTGTTTCTGTTGGGCTTCATCATGGTGCTGCCACACATGTGAGGCCTGGAGAACGCAGTGTCATTTCAGGTGGATTTGGACAGCTCTTTAGGTATTACAAAATCTGCCTCTAGGGATTAACAACACTTAGAACAGCCTGGCCTGCTTCTTCAATTCATTCCTCTTCCACAGTGCCAGTCGGTCAAACTCGGCCATGGTCATACCAAACACCTGGTAGAACTCCTCAGGAGATAGATGCCTCTGGAGAATACAAGAGACCAGAATGTCATGGGAGAGAATGAAGGTGAGGCTCATTACAATTTGCATTTGACATTTTTAACCCACAATTATTTGCAATAGGTACAAAAACAACTGATAATTTAAATCACGTTTATATTTGTGATGGAACTTCCTAGTACTTGTAGCAGAAAGCAGATCTTTCTGGAAAATGCAGCAGCAGGATAATGATCAAATTCCCACCTCAAAGTGCTGAAATTACTACTAGTACACCAAACAGATCAACAAAAAACAAAACACCTCAAAGCATTTATACATGCACTTGAAGACAGAAAACGCCAAGCATCCAGTAAAATCACAAGATGCTATTTGAAATATCATGTTCACAAAAATTAGGGGATACCTCAAAATGAAATATACCATAATTAATTTTCTTAATTTCTGTGAGCAGATGCTGCAGATGCTTTTAAATGATGCTGGGGAAACAGACTTGTGAAGCTTATCCCAGTTTAAGTGCATGTTTTCATTATTGCAAAGTGGGAATACAAGATATGAATAAATTCTAAAATGTATGAGATAACTTTGTACTTACTCACAGATACTCTCTATAAAGTATACAAACACATGCGGAAGGGGATAAAGACCCTTACTGGATATAAAAACAGCTCTACACTCACAATTGTTACAGACAGAACAGACCTAGAAACTAAACCAGTTCTTCGCTCGCTTTGAACACAAGAACAATAACTCGGAAGCTACTACTCAACTTAAGCTGGATGTCAGATGTCAGACACCATGTCAGATACACTCTGCGGAGGGTTAACGTAAGGAAAGCACCGGGACCAGATGGTGTCACCAGGCATATTCTCAAGGCCTGCGCAGATCAATTTACAGGAGTGCTCACCACCATCTTCAACCTCGCTCTACAGCAGTCTCTAGTACCCACCTGCCTTAAGTTGGCCACCCAGTGCCCAAGAAAAATACAGTGAACTGAACTTTCTAAGTAACAGACCCCAGACTGTCAGAATGGGAGACCGAACATCCTCCACTCTCTTTCTGAAAACAGGAACACCGCAAGGATGCGTCCTCAGCCCCCTCCTCTATTCCCTCTTCACATACGACTGCTCGCCTATTCACACCTCAAACGCCATCGTCAAGTTTGCTGATGACTCCACCATTATAGTGCTGATAACAGACAACAATGAGTCAGCCTATAGAGAAGAGATTTAGCACCTGACAGCATGGTGTGATGACAATAACCTTAAACTAAACCTTATTAAGATCAAGAACCGCCCTCTGCTCTCTGCATCAACAGAGAGGAGGTTGAGAGAGTGGAGAGCTTTAAGTTCCTCGGTGTGCACATCTCTGCTCCCATGGGCTTCCAACACACAACACCAAGTAGGAAAGGCACAACAGAGACCACCTTCCACAGCACCTGCTGGTGAACTTTTACAGAGCAACCGCCAGCTGTACAGCACAAAGCATGCTTCGCATGCTGAGTACCTATACACTGTGTTGTAGTTCTTGTTTGTACGTTCGCTATACGTGTAAATCGCACAATAAAGGTTTAATAAACATTTAATATGTTTCATAGCACGTCCCGTTATGTAACATAGGGCATGTTCATTTAATTGGACCAACCGGTTATTAGGACCAAAATGACTGCGTCCCGATGTGGTCCCATTAACCGTAATCGACTGTATTGATTTGCAAAATACTTCAGAACTTATTTTCCTCACTGATCCTGCCAGGTTTCACTGGGTGTCACTGACCTCAAGTCTGGCTCTATCAACATCTTTCGGCAACCTGTTTCGTCCCCTGGTGGTCACAATCAGAGACTCATATGGGTAAACCTGTAAGAACAAATACATATAGTATGCACAAGCATTATCAAGATGGATTTTTCAAATGATAATGGGAACATTTTCCATTTAAAGCTTCTGTATATATATTAAATCACAAAATAATTTAATATAATATTTATATAAATATTATATAATATATACATAATTGTAAATAATATGAATAGTATAAACATAATGAATATTTCTGTACTAACTGTAATAGGTAGTGATGCAAGTAACAATTATCTGTTCAACTGAACCTTAACCACTATCAGTAAAACACCACATTCATTGTGCTACTGGAAAATCTGAAAAAGTTGGATCTCCTATTTCCTTTAGTGGAACTAAAGTCACTTCTCATTTCATTTCAATTCACAGACACAGTGACTGTGACAAAGACAGGAAGTTGGTTTAAGGGCACATTCTAGCCCATGGTTCTTAACCCTGCCATGACCCTGACTGTTGAGCCAAGAATCTCATGACCTGTAGACCTGGAATCATAGATTTCTCCATTCTCTTGTTTCCTCTTCAACTGACCAACAGGACATTGTTTCGACCCAAGAAATGCCGAAATACCGAGACCAGGGTGATTGCAGCACTCACCGTGTATTCTGTAGGATTAAAGAACATAGACACTCTATAAGATGCTGTTCTAAAGATAATTACTATAAACAAATCTACAATAAATCTGTGACATCTAACCTCTGATTCCCCAGTTGACTGCATTGCCGCTGTCATACTGAAAGTAGTCTGTAGCTTGTTGCTGTAATACAAGCATAACTGTGAGGATGTCAGGTCCACAAAACTTTAAACATTCAATATGCTAACCAGAAAATGTATTATTAGCTATTCGACATTACCATGTGTAGTCCATTCCTGCCATAACCTGGTAAAGAGGCAGATTTTGATGTATATTCTAGAAATAAGCAAGAAAAAAGTCATACAAGGTATCACACAGATTATTGCAATTTCCTATAAAATGGAATATCAGACAGCAGAGAGTGATCAGAGTGGTGCTTATCAGCACCTTATTGCTGTAAACAGACATGGAATGTAGAGGTTAGGAGTCACTCACCATTTTCGCTCTGGTAGAGAGTCTGAGGAGCTAAAAAAGAACAGAAATATAATGCTTTATTACTATACATGCACTAGTCAGACATTACATCGATATATCACCATATTGGCACAGATAAAGTAGATATATTACAATATGGTCTGGGGGTATAAAATCTGAACCAGCAATCCAGTGCCATGTCTATCAGATATTTCAGAAGGCTGTACTGCAAAATTCTCCTAAACAGTCTGTTACATGCTACATAACAGAAGATGGCACTATTACACTGAATATAATAAGACCACTTTCAAGAAGTCAAATTGTACTCCAGGTTTATAATTTGAGACTGGTCAACCAGTCCGGTATAATTAAGGTTTATTTGTACAGTACTATTTGTTGGTCAAATTATACTTTTTCAGAAGTTTTTTTTTGAAGACTGTTCTTTTTATGAAAACATGTCCACCTGGCAAATATGCTGTTCACCCACTGTATGCTGTCAAAACAGCTCCGACTGCAATCCTGTAAGTCCTTTAATTTGAAAGGTGGTGACAGAAATCTGCTAAATGTGGCGGCCACACAAACAAGTTAACCTCTTTGTCAAACCTTTTCCTAACATACAGTGTATATATGTATACCGTGTGACAGGGTGTGTTATACTGCAAAAAACAGGTTATTACAATAAAGGGGTGTGCTTGGTTTGTAACGTATGAGATTAACATCCACATGAATGCATAAATCCAAAGTTTTTCACATGTATTCTGGTGCAAATATGTTTACAGGTAAATGGCACAGATGTACCCAACCAGTCATATGACAAAAAAAAAATAGAACAACCTTCTTTTATTGCTCTTATGTCCGGTTCCAATGCTTGGGTGCCTATTGTATTCACTTTCAACAATATAAAGGGACAGCATGGTTAGCATTTAGACCGGTATGCAGCTTCACAGCCTCATACTTGGTGTGTTGCATTATACTAAGTAGCTCTGCTGTGGGTTCCCACTAGATGGAGTCACTGATGGAAAGAACTCACATCTACACATGTTATTTCAGAGATGTTTAGTCCTAGTCATCTGGCCATAGTTGTTTTGTCCTAGACAAAGTATGTTTGTTAGCTGTTTATGCTCACCCATTTGCTCACTGTTCACATATAATTTAATACAGGTACTCCCCCACATACAATTGGGATACTTTTCAAAAGACTCCATCATAAGTTGAATTGATCATAAACCAAGTAATTTAATAATAAACTACATATATTTTATATGCATATTATAACATAATAATTACCCAGCGCTCATCACTTCTGACAAGTTACTCCCCACATCACACACTGCCAAGTGTAGGATAATATTGCAGTGCATAGCAAACCACAAACATGCTTAAAACACTTCCATTAAATAGTTGGGCAAAAACAGTTTATTGAGTAATGTATTGAAAGTAAACAACACGATCAATTTTTCTACCCTGTATTTTCCTCACTTCATTTCCCAGTAATCATCACTCTCCAAACAGGTTCCCTATGTCACGTACTATGTTATTGTTACAGCAATAACAAGTACATTCAAAAATGCATACAAGTAATGTGAACATAAAATTATGTGAAAATGCAGGTTATGTCATTTCAAAATTAACATAACATTTTTAAACTTATTTCACTGTAGAGCGTACCACATAGTCTCTCTCTTATTAACACATTAATGGATTGGTAAACTGTTTTTTATGTGACAGTACAATATATTTTTACCCTGCTCCTGCTCCTAACACCTAACAGCTAGCCCATTCATCAAAACAATCATCCTGCTTCTCTCAGCCTAATTATTCGCCCCTTCTTAACGTCAGTCAAGTGTCAAAATGTTTTGGAGTGTGTCAAGAGGTACACTACCCGAAAACAGCCTCTGAGAGACTTTTGATAGAACATTTTCATTTTTACACTCTCGCGACTATATCCAGTGTCTAATCAGACCACACCTGTAATCACTTGCATACTGTATCTGCCTGAGACATAACTGCATAATTTGAATTGTGTGTGTTTAGCTTAGTGTTTTGGAAACTCAGTTTGGTAGCACTGTTATTTCAATTTTTTTCACTTCTGCCTGTGGAATCGGCTTTCTGGGATTTCCTCTCCTTTCCGCCAGCCACAACAGAAAACTGCTTCAGACCTGACTGCTCACATGTTTAGCTGCTGAGATGGTAGCAGCAGTGATCCCATGATCTATCATGAAGCTCTGGCTTTTGCTTTTTTTTCGCAAGCCAAAGTCACCCAGGCCATTAAATCTGAGAAATGGTGCCGTTGCATGGCAGGTCAGTGTGTCTAGTGTAGCTCCATTCAGCATTTGTTGCCCATCTGCCCAATTATATCCTGTGCAAGTCCAGGGCCACTTAACAGCACCCTGAGTCTACATTACATCAGTCTCAGGTAAGGGTTTTCTTTTTCCATATCCACTTGCTTATTCATGCTACCAGTATTTCTGCATACTGCCCATAATATCATCGTTCTTCGTCTCCGTCTTCCAGGGGGATTTTCTGGATGTGGGCCTGGCTGGGAAGTGGTACCCCCATGTAAACAATTATCATTAACATATCATTCATGTTGCAGCAGAGGACAGATGTCTGGTGGGGTCGGTTAAATATGCTGACCTCTCTAAGGTGTTTTTCAAGTAAACAACCACTGAGCATCAGATCAGTGAGCGTATTACTGTAATGTAAAGCTCTGGAAAGGAACCATGACTCCATGCTCCTGTGTTTATCATCTCTCCTCAACTGGGAAATTCCTGACCATGTCTCAGAATCCATAATGTCTCCGTTTCACCTCCCTCAGCCACTGAAATTTTCTTCTGTGTCCAGAAGAATGGGAGAGTTTGTGGCCTTGGCCTTGTGATTAAAGGGACCTCAATCTCTTAAGTTCACAAATACCCACATCTACTTCTTCTGATCCTGATCACCTCTGAACAGCACATTTCAGCTAAGTTCTCCACAGCACATATGGTTCTGAGCAGATTTCAGAAATGGATGAATAAGAAGGTTATTTGTTAATGACATGATATCCTGATGTACTCACTATACCCATCATTGCTCTCAGGTACCACATAGACTTTAGCACAGTTGCTTGTGAGATTCACCTCCAGACAATCAAACATTGTAATCTCTGCAATCAAAATCAAAAATAATGTAATCTCTCCATCTGCCATCACTATGGATGGCTATTTTTATGTAATGAAAGATTTCTTGGGATGTTCCAACTTTCACAGCAAGTTCATTAGGAACTTCAGGACCATTGTTGCTTCACTCACTGCCTTCATCAAAGGAAAGTTGTCTGTTTACAGTTGTCTGCTTATTCTGGGTTGGTGCCATTCTTTCCCAGAGACAAGGCAAGCCACCCAAGTTATCCTAGTTGCCTACTACTTCCATAAGCTCACCCAGATGATGTTGGGAAACAGGAAGCTACTAGCATTAATCTTGCTCTGTAAGAATGGTGTCACTGAAAACATGTACCCATTCATGGTATATAGTAACCATTATAATTTAATATACAAACAGTTTGTTTCCAGATTACAGATCAGCATCTCCTCTCATTCAGGTTCCAAAAACTTCACGGTTGATGCTCTATTCTATCTCCACCTGCTGCTCCACCTGAGCCCATCCTGCCAGACTCCTGCTTCACTTATTCAGTGAAATTTTATTGCAACTTAATGCCATCTTCCAGCAGACATCTGTTCAAGCCCACTGCCCAGCAGACCATACGTTTGTACCACTTCCTCTTAGGGGCTGAATAGACACCAAAACATGGATTTGGTCGAGTAAGTCAATGTCAAAGGAGACTATCAATGGATAGAGAGAGATTGCTGATACCATAAGGAGCAGGGAAATCGTTGACCCATCTAGGCCCCTACATAATAACCATACAATCATATCTGGCTTTCCACCTACCACAACTGCTTTTGCAGGGGCAGTCAGGAGATGCATTCTATGTACATTAGCACATTGTGGTTAGAAGAATCAAATGCTCCTAGAACTTATGTACCAAATTCCAAATACATGATGACATCACTTGTTTCAAATTACTTCATTATTTTTACTTTATTACTAGCCTATCCTAACCTCATCCTTACCATTTGTGGAATGTTCTGGCTTTTTCTTGTATCCCAAACTATGATTCCTGGAATCTGCACCCTATTATTACAGTCTGCACCATATTATTACTTATACATTTAAGAGGACATGGAACACCAGATGGACTGTTTCATATGTTAGAAGCAGAGTCTGATAAAGAGAGAGAGAGAGAGAGAGAGAGAGAGAGAGAGAGAGAGAGATGCAGGAGAGATTTCGGCTGCATTGTGCACTTTCCCATGAGGGATACCAAAATAGAAATGAGGAGAGCAGGTCTCATACACATGTGAAGCATATGCAATAAAGACACAATTGTGCAGGTAGAGCCTAAGAAAGTCTTTGTTTCCTTTTAAGGAAAAAAAAGCTAAATTAACTGAGATACAGCAATATTCTTATTCTTATTCTGATTAGGAACCAGTGTCTAAATTTACATTTTATTGGAAAATCTATTAAGGTTATGCTGATGATATTCACACATACTGTGATCTTGGATCATACAGTAACTGTATAGTGTACTAAGCCTATGCTTCCTTATTGAGTTGGCTCACAGCCATGTCTCTTTGACAGAATTCTGTCTTTGACTGAGAAATCAGTTTACCAAATCTCCATATTGACGTAATTTTATGCTGAGCCAAAACTGTAATACACATGTTCTAATTGCACAGTTTGTCCCCCGAGTGTGCTTGTGGGCGGGACAGAGAACATTGGGCAGTGGGCGACTTTTTCCACAACAGTGCAAAATTGGCTCCTAAGGTGCATCTCTAACACTGTGGAATAGTGAAAAGGTATTTGGTTTCTTTGCTAGCATCCTATGCTCTTCAAGTACGCCGTTTTTGAAAACAGAAGTACTGTTAATGATATGGAAATCTGATATTGTGATATTGTTCTATTATGATCTATTAAGACAAAATGTATTTAGGTTTAAAAGTAATGCGTCTGACATGAGGTAGACATGATTGTACACATAAATAATGGTTCTTCTACAACGATATTTATGAGGAAAAATAAGTAATACATTCTAAACATGGATTGTAATACTGTAAAGTGAGAACATTGCAGTCAAACGGTAAAAAAAAACGCAATAGCAAAACAACATTTAACACAGGAATATGAATACATTAGAACGGATCAAAATGCTACACCTCTAAATGTCAAGACTGGTGCAAGAACTGTCACATTATTTTTTTTAAATCCTTTGCTTCATATTGGAGTATTGTTTTTCTCTATCTTCTCCTTTATTTTCTCATCAAAGAATCATTTGTTGCACGTTATACCTAACACACAATCCATACCCTTCTGGACTGATTTAGAATGAAAAAGAACCAAGGAACAAGAGAGCCGTGTTAGTCCTTATTGCTGCCAATAGGTTGCGCTACTGTACCAGATACAGTACAATTAAAGCATATTGCACGTGTTAAACTGTGTTCAGTTTATGAGTGCAAGTCATTTAGAAGAAAATATGACAACGTGGCAAACGAGATGTTATGTTAATTTTGTCTGTTGTCTGCAGCCAGGTTTCTAGTGCAACCGTTCTACAATTATTCATATACTGTCCAATTGCTCTACCCAAACCTTCAGTACACTTGCCATAATGTATTGGATATTGTGTCACTATCCAAATTACTAACCTAATGTATTGAATGGTGATTCAAAAACTGATAAATAAAATTATGTGCAGAGTTAGAGAGTATCAATGTAAGATAGTGGATGTAGATAGATTTCATACTCTGCTTCCACACTTGTAGTGTTAAGTAGGAGAGACAAAGGGAGAAAGCGGCTATAGAAAATAATTATTTATTTCTGATTTGTATGGCTTTCTGTTTTATATTGGATTTCTTCACAGTAATGAAGACTCTCTCCGCAACATACCAACTTGCTAATCGCACCATGAGTTGCAGTCTCTTGCAGATTAGGTCTGTTCATTTGCAGCATTATTAAATCAAAGCCATGGCCTCCATTTTTCTAAAAAAAAATTCCTATGGACAGAGTTTTCTATATTATGTCGGGATAGTGAGGGTGTTTTTTTTTATGCTTTTTTAATGTATTAAAGCTTTTTTGTATCACATACTTTATTTTTACTTATTTGCTTTGTTAAATTCAGTTTTTGTAAATATTTCACTGGATCCATAATGCAGCTCATCGTTACATGTCTCCACTGAGAGATTCCTTATTGCTCCCTCTATAGCTATATTCTATTTGAAAACCCATCTTAGCACAGAGAATAATCAACTTCTATCGTGTCTTTGAAGATTTAGTTACTCAGTTGTTAGGCAGGTTTTAGTCAGTCAGGCGACTGGTATATAATCTTGAAAATATTCCACATATCTGAGAAGCTTCATTACTTATTTCTGAACTGGGTTAAAAATGGTCTGTAAGGTTTTTCCTTTTGTTAAAGCAGCACGTGGTTGGTCAAAATGGATGTCATCTTTCACGTGTCTACATGTCTACAGGCTTGTATGAGAGTCAAGAAAAAGCAAGAGAACTTTGCACTTTACAGCCAGATGTTACATGCTGGAAAAGTAAGGAAAAATGTTTGGACACATCTTAATGTGAGGCAAACAGTTCAAAAGCAGAGTGTTGACGGTGCTAAGTTTAAATTTCATATCAAACAGGTTTCACAAACCTGCACAGGCTTATGTAAACTGAATCTGTCAGTGCCACTGGAAGATAACTTTTTATAATTAAGTTTTAATAAAATCAGACAATAGAACACACACAGTTAATGTGTGCCATGTGCTTCTGTGATGAGACACGTAGGTGGTACTTGTAAGCTTTGGTTTGATAATAGGCAGAACTTGATCTAAAAACTTTAAGAATCACTGCTCTACTTGAAATCAGAATTTGATGTTGCACTCACAGCCATTGATGGTGTTATTGTAGCTTGCACAGTGCAGCGTCTCTTTGCTCCCGGTGCGGGAGTTTCTTACGCTGCCCCAGGGATCGTTGTCATATGAACCAGAGCGAGCTTTCATCTCCTCCTTTAGGATCATCCTGCCGATCCCACCTTGGATCTGGGAGAGTGGGGAGAAAAAAGTGTTGAGGATCTGTGTAAGAAACAAAGTCAATAAAAGTCAATAAATTTGGAATTTAATTTTGAAAGTGGAGCAGATAACACTGATTAAAGAAAGAGTGCATTCTTTGCTGGATTTCATTTGAACATCAGTAAAATTCTAAAGCGTATAAAGCCTTACCGATCTGTTTTTAAAACAACCATTTGAACCATTTTAAAACCATATTAAAGCTATATCGTCTAACCATATCAAACCATTTTAAATCTATGATTAATTAGATAACAATAAATTATTGAGTATTATCCGATGATAGAGAAGAAAGAACAAGTTGCAAACTAGAACACTTGCAGTGTGGTAAGATAAGATAAAGATGAAGCATGAGACTTTTAGCAGCATACTCTTTGAAGACCATGATTCCAGCCATCTTCCTCTCCTCCTGATGAGAACCTTCTCCGAGGAACACGTAAGGCTATGCAAGAGAGAGAAGACAGTGAACAACCAGATGAAAGGTGCAGGGAGCATCAAACGGAATTGCTTTAAGTGACACAGCAAAGTGAAACTTATTTGAACACCTATAGGAGTGATTAAACATAACTGGATTTAAATTAGAATACTTAACACTCAGTCAATTTGAAACAACAAAATGTAATATAAAAAACTAATTAGCACATTACTATTATTATTATTATTATTATTATTATTATAGTATCATTTTGTTATTTTTACAGAACCTCCCTCTATAGGGGTTTGCATATTCTATGCTGCACTGATAGCGATCATTAAAGCAACATTCAGCCTAGATTCAGCAATACATTATAGTGTAGAGAATAAAAGTTAGTGTCTTCTTAAAGCATTCTCTGACAATAAAGAATGTCAGGAATCCTTCCAGTTCAAGCCAAATATAGAACCCCTATCACTCAACCACTTCAACTACTTTGTTGGGGATTAGAGATTGCAATTTCTTGATTTTTTTCAGATTCTGATTTTCTGTAAAACAGTTATAGATAACAACATGCAGAAACAACTGTTATAGAAAAATAGGAGCTGTTAGCTCTATTCTCTCACTAGCATTAGTTTTGTGTCGTTAGCAACACATATCAGTCACTGAAAACTTGCTTAAATTGTACTTTATTACAGCCTTGAAAAGCGCCTTCTACCAGCTGAATTGCAACTCTCCCAATTTAGATAGCAGTATATACTAATCAAGATGGTAAATCACTGTAAACCACTGCACTACAACACTCTTTTATGATAAACCCCAGGTATTAATGGTACAACATAATAGAAAACATGCACTGTGAGCTTTTATCAAATAATGAAAAGACATGCACATAAAATAGATGACAGATGCAGAAGAACCCAAAAATAAACAGACTATCGAGCCGCACGCTACACGTTGTGACCGGGAAACAAACGCAGCGTGGGTGAGCATTAACTGTTTTCGTTAAAGCTCCTTATACACATGAACTGAATTCTGAATTAATGTTGGTCAAAGTTCTGTGCCATTTACAGTGGTGTGAAAAAGTGTTTGCCCCCTTCCTCATTTCCTGTTTTTTTTGCATGTTTGCACACTTAAGTGTTTCGGAACATCAAACCAATTTAAATAGTAGTCAAAGACAACACAAGTAAACACAAAAAGCAATTTGTAAATGAAGGTGTTTATTATTAAGGGAGAAAAAAAATCCAAACCTACATGGCCCTGTGTGAAAAAGTGA
>JAVSBV010000138.1:1043982-1066836 GCA_033117975.1 Parotocinclus spilosoma | reverse complement strand
GACGCCTTGTTGGTACGACAGGGTCACAGATCTTTTTCTTGAAAAGGAACGGAGGGTAGAATTTACGTATAAATAAAAATTGAAATTGAGCTTCCCCTCCTTGAAAGACCAGCATCCGCCACTGGAAAGGACCCATGCCACTTCATACTGGGATTGAGCCCGGGGCCGTCTTGCTTTGAGACAGTGGTGCTACCCACAAAGCCACCGTGCTGCCCCTCCACAAAAGTCCACTGAAATTTATTTTAAATAGTGAAAAAGTCTTGTTGAATATGTACACCACCCTCATTGAGAGTCACTAAGCAAGAGGAAATTAATACTGAACATATTATATTTCTAAAACACACCACAACATGGTATAAACAGGAAAAGGTATAAATACGTATTTGTTACATTTTATACATACAGTATGTAGAGATATCATCTTTAACCTTACTCAGTTAAGATGTGTTGTAGTACTTTCGAGCAAATATTTACAGGACATTGCCTGTACTTTTGGAAACAAAAGTGTACGACACCTTCTACCAGTGGTCAGAGAATTCAGGTAGAAAATATTACCAGAGACATTGATCTGACCTTGATCAACCTTTTCAAATAGAGAGTCAATCTGACACTGTTATAGTTCTGCACTAAATGAGCCTAACCCTAACCTTTAAGTGTTAAGGTGAAAGCTATTATCTTCAAATAAACTCTAGCAATGTTCACTGCCTGTCACTGTGTGATTTATGCAAGAATGTTCAGTAATAACCTTGCATGTAAAAGCATCATAAAGATGTAGTAATTCTAGCAGAGTAGAATCTTAGAGATTGTTTTAAATTTTAAGAACTGCTACAATTTGACAAAAATTAAAAAAGAATTATAGACAATGTACAGCAACTTATACTATTGAAGAAATATGATTGAATAAAATTTGCAGTATACTGTATGTATTCTTAGTATTGATGCATAACCTCAGGGATTGGGGTTCGAACCTTACTTTAGAGAATGGAAGTTGATCCAACACCTATAATTTCAACAATATCTCCATTTGTGCTATGATTGCTTTAAACAGGAAGCGCGTATTTTGCTGTCTTTTGGATTTTCTCTGTATGTTCCATGAATTGTACGACTTAATGCAGTGTCTATAGTTAAAAAAAAAACAAAGGCCTTCAGGAAGAGAGGAAACAGAACAATGGAGGGATATGAGAATTACTGCCTTGATTCTGCACCCACTCACTCTGTCTGACCATGCATATTCCATCTTCCAAATTGGTTTCTGTTAAGGCCAATGCACACATGTATTATACTTAACAGTCTCTTAAAAGAAATTTTACAACATGGTTACAACCTATCTCTGAGTTGGAATAAGCTGGAAGCTTGATTGCATTTAAATAGAAATATTTAATATTTATTTCACTGTTATTTAATTGTCTTACTATTAGTAGATGTTACATAATGGTCATGTATTTTGAATTAAATTAAAACTTGCAAAGCTGTGATGTGTTCTTAAAAGAAATCATAGCCAGAGAGTTTGTGCACTGGATTGCTGAATTATGGCAGGACACAGAATAACAGGAAGCTAGTCTTCCGGACGTTAGAGCAAAAGTGCAGTGGAATTTGTTCTCTGCGTACCTTCCTGAGCTTCCTTACCATCCCTTAGCTTTAAGGTAAACACCTTAGCTGGCCTGTTATTAAACTGTATTTATAGAAACACTAGACATTGGTAAACCCTGCAACATTCTGTTCCAGTCAACATCTCATTTAGTAGTGGTCATAAACAAGTAACTAAAATTGAGTATTTACAGACACATTTTGTAATGTTTATTCTTACAAGCCATGGTTTCTAGCTTTTCAGTTATATCTGATACTGGTATGGAGAAAGTCACATCAAAATAGTTTGGGATTTACAGTATCAGTCAATGAGTCAGTTGTTCAGAGGGACAGCTCTGCTCTGTTACCATCTTCCAATTAACTTAACAGTCTCATTTCTTTCACGAGTTCATACAAAATCAGACATGTTTCTGGATGAAACAAGATTTGCAATCTTGTCCTTTGTTGATTTAGTTTTACTACATATTCTTCTTGAGCTGACTATTCACAGGGCAGTTGTCAATGAAGTTAACAAGTGATTTCTCAATAAATGACATTTCCTAAAGAGATCTATGCTCAATTATTAATTACAATTCTAGAAATACCTTTTCCTTTGCCTTTTGCCATTGGACACTAGTTACCCAGATAGCTATCAACATAACAAACTGTTTCGGGAATGTCTAATTTTATCTACAAATGGCTTGTGTAGCTGCTCTTTCTCTAATTCCAGTGCACCAGAAGACACATGATTCCACTTGTTTAATCATTTGATCCAGGACCTTCCAGTAACTTATGACATGTGTTTGTGCTTGGGTGGATAGAACCTGGTCATTTGTAGATAAGCTTAAACAGCCTTCATCTAATGATAAAAAACATTATTAGATAGTCAAATAAGAATCACTGCCAACCAGAGGTGGAATTATCCATATCAGTAAAACGAACATGCAACTAAAGCAATGCGTAAGATTCTGGGAAAAAAAGACATTTATTTTACTGCATTTAAAAAAATTTATTTTACTTTTACGTTAAAACCCTTAAAATGTTAACCATGCCTGTATTATATGCCTCTGTCATGAGTATATAGGAGCTGCATTTTGATAAATAGGTCTAGTACTGATTTACATACTAGGCTTGTGTAGAATTTCCACTGCACTGTTGTGATATATAAACCACAACAGGGTCAGAGACCACATACGCTCTCATACCAAGTAGCCAGTCACATGCCTTAGTCCTGTCTGCTAAAGGGAACTTTTTTTCATTGCAAATACCAAGAGGCCTCAGAAAACTAGACCTGTTCCAAGGTTTATATTTAACTTGCAGGGAAACACAAGAAATGGCAATAACACTGGCAGAGCAGATTTTAAGAGGAGATAGCTTATGTTATGAAATATTCACTTTAAATGCTCATTGGTAATAAACAGACAAACTTAAAGCAGAATCGAAACGATAAATGAATGATAAATGAGAGGGTGTGGGCCTACTTCAGTATGTGAGTAAGAAAGCATAGTATGACTGTAATGCTTAAGGTGATTACAGCTCTGGAAAAACATGTTCAACCAGACGGATGGCTTTGTTCATTGCTGTAGAAAACCCATGCCATTATTTGCCGCATGGTTTATTTATAGTAAAATAAGTGGTTTTAAAATGTATTACATTTAATGAAAAAATATGTTGTGTGTATAGAAAGTGCTTTAAATAGTTCATATTTTTATTGTCTTCCAAGCATTGAGATCACAGCTTGGGAATCTGTTTATATGTGCAATGGAGAGAGAGCGATAGCGATAGAGATAGAGAAAGAGAGAGAGAGAGAGAGAGAGAGAGAGAAAGCTGATAAGATTAGAAGAAACCACATTAAGTGATAGCAGAAGCCAAGTGATATGAAGAGAGAGAATGAAAAAGAGGTGGAGTTTATGTACTTCCTCAGTGCAGTGCATGCCTTCTTTGGCATGCATGCGACAAGGACATACAAACACACTGTCTTACAGGGGCTTTAAAAGGATCATGAATGTTTTTATTTAGAGGTGTGTTTGTGTGTGTGTGTATGTATGTGTGTGTAAGGACAGTCCTTACTGTCTGTACTAAAAACATACTGACATTCCCATGAAGGAAGTAAACAATAGTGGAAGCCAGCAGGACAGAGGTACAGTGTGAAACTTTTAATATTCTCATATGATATAGTATAGTCTATATTATAGTCTATAGTATAGTCTCATTTCCATTAGTTTTGGTTTAATTTAAAGAGCATGGTAGCAGTATTTTTATTTATTTGTTGTATGTTATAGTAGCCTACTGTACAACTTTTACTTCTCTTCTTGGGTGTTATATTATTTATGTTATCTGCATTTCCTACTGTTGCATAAAGACAGTAATGTCTTTATTTAAAATACTTTGAAAAAGCAATTTTTGATTGCTCAAAAGTTTAACAAATTTAATGTGTGAGTTTCAAAAATGCAGTGCTTGTTCGTTGGTCAGCTTGGCCAATGTGAGAGAGATATTCTAAACTTAGTACCCATGCTACATTCTCATGTTTCAGGTTTCCCCTCTCTATTCCTGAACTGTGGGGCATATGTCTATGGCGATTTTAACACTTTTAATTATCAAAATGAAGACATTATTATAATGGGCAATGGATATGTTGGCTTGATTATCGTATTTATCAAAAAAGATTTATTCAAAAACGTTTTTTTTGGATATCTGTTTTAAAAATAAACCATAATCATGCCACATAGCAATGGGTCTGTTTATTTTGAAACTTATATATACTGTATATATAAATATATTCAATGGGGAAAATATGCATTTAATAGATTTGATAGATATAATTTTTATCGTAAGTACAACTGTGAGAGATATAATCTTAAAAACAAATCCAGAAAATCACATCGTATGATTTTTAAAATAATTTTTAAATAATGAATTTGCATTCTATTGCATGAAATAAGTATTATTAGTATCACTTACCAACCATCAAGAATTATGGCTCTCAAAGACCTGTTTTTTTAAGCTCCTGCACTCTGCACTAATTTACTGTATTATTTGCACTCGTTTGAACTCGTTACCTGTATAAAAGACACTTGTCTACACACTCAATCAATCACATTCCAACCTCTCCACCATTACCAAGAGCACAGAGCTGTCAAAGGACACAAGCAGCAAAATTGTAGACCTGCACAAGGCTGGGATTGGCTACAGGGCAATAGGCAACGTATTGGTGAGAAGGCAACAACTTCACCCAATTATTATTAAATGGTAGAAAAGCAAGATGACTGTCAATCTTCCTTGGTCTGGGGTACATGCAAGATTTCACCTCGTGGGTTAAGGATGATTCTGAGAAAAGTCAGACTCAGCCAAGAACTACACAGTCACTTGGTCAATGACCTGAAGAGAGCTGGAACCACAGTCTCAAAATGACTATTAGTAACACACTACACCATGGATTAAAATCCGACAGGGCACGCAAGGTCCGCCAGCTCACACCAGCAAATGTCCAGGCCTGTTTGAAGTTCTTAATGACCATCTGGATGATCCAGAGGATGGATGGGAGAATGTCATGGGGTGGAAACATCATATTTTGGGGATGCTTTTCTGCAAAATGGACAGGACAACTGCACCATATTTAAGTGAGGATGGATGGGGTCATGTATTGCGAGATTTTGGGCAATAACCTTCTTCCCTCTGTAAGAGCACTGAAGATGGATCTCCCAGCATGACAATGACCCAAAACATACAGCCATATATATATATACTAGCTTCATTTCTCCATCCTGAACAGTATCACAAGTTTTGTCAATAAAGGCTTTGAAGAGACCTTTCATGACATAATAATGCTACTTATATTATTTTTCTATTATGCTTAAATAGATATTTACATTTACCAATCATCATTATCTGCTTAATCTTGATCAGGGTTACCGGAAAGCAGATGCCTAGCCAGCGGCACAAGGTGCAAGGCAGGAACAAATCTAGAGAGGGCATCAATTCATCATAGTCACTTACCTTCATAAACACACATGCAGAAGTTCATTCTAATGTTAGCTCTTTGTGGGTGTCTGTTTTGCTGTGTTTCCAGCACTTCCATAGAATCACACAATTATTTGATGTAATTGCAGACCGTCAACTTTACTGAGCAGTCAAAGTGTCCGTAATTCATTGTTTTTTTTGATAAGTGTCCTTTTCTATGCCCAATATATACCCCCTTTTTGTCACTCTCTGATATCTTATTTATCACTTATTTCTATATAACGCTATCTAAATTCTATCATTTCTACTGGTTAGATGTTTTTAAATGCACAAACCTCAATCTATTCAATATGTTTTATGTTAGATTAGTTCAAGTGTGCAATCTGCTGATTGATTTCAAACAGGATGGCACTGTTGTTGGATATTTTAGTATGAAAATCTTGTTTTATTGAGATAATACATTTTATTGAAATATAATTTTATGATGATGGTCAAAATACCAATTAACTGAAATGTTGTTGGTGAGAAAATTCTGGGTTTAATCCCTGGGTGGAGTGGGAGCCTTTCTCTGTGGAGTCTGCATGTTTTCTCCATGTCCGCATGGGTTTAGTCTGGCTACTCCCACAGTCCAAAGACATGTGTGTTAGGTTAATTGGTGTCTCTAAAGTTCAGTGTGTGTGTGTGTGTGTGTATGCGTGTGTGAGTGTGTGTGTATGCGTGTGTGTGTGTGTGTGTGTGTGTGTGTGTGCCCTACAATGGATTGGCACCTTGTCTCAGGTTATTCCTGCCTTGTGCCCTATGTGGCTGTTTAGGCACCAGGACCAAGTGGATTAAAAAGTCAGTTTGTGAAATGATGAAATTGGCATGAGGAGCTATAGGACTCAAATACTTATGGTACTTAATTATACTTCTTAAATACTAGAAATAAACAAATTTTACACACACTGTATAGGAATGTTGTTCTCTAAAAAGAACATCAGCTTGCTTAACTTACTTGCTTAACTTGTTAAGAAAACAGGGGCATTTCAGTGTAATTTTGGCAAAAATAATACATTAAAACAAAAAAGTGTCAGGAATTATGGTATGAGATGTGGTATGTGTAAATATGTTTACATGGATGTAGTATGTTATTTGCAATAGGGCTCAAAGTTCTGCAGGACTACATTTACAAAACAGTATTGTTAGAATACTCCTACTCACACAAATAAATAAACAATAAGATCTTGTTCTAGATTTTATCACTGCGTGTTGCTGAAGAGCTGGGTTATTCTTCTCTTACCCTCCAGCTGCATGTTTGCACAGGGCATTGTGGAAATATAATGTAATCTTGTTAAAATAAGTTTTGCACCCCTTTACATAATCGGAAATGTTTGCACTGTAAATATGTGTAGCTGTTATCTTGCTGCTCAATTGGCTTGTATAAAGCCATTATACAAAAAGCTTGTATAAAGATAGCAAAAATGCTATTTTTGAAAATATTGACCTATATTTCTATGCCATAATCTTTGAGGTTATTTTATTGTGATTGAATGAAATCACTGGTCAGAATACGTAGTTCAGAGATCCTCCCCACCCTCCCTGGCATACAAAGCCACTGATCAACCCACGCCAGCATGCCAGCAGCTACATTCTCTTTGTAAATTACATTTTCAGTACAGTCAAGGAGATAGAAGGATGTAGATAACAAGTGTAGAGAATATGGTGCATATGTAGAGACATTGAGAATAAGGATGGCCTCAAAGGAAACAGAGAAACAGGAATCCTCCTCCTGATTAGTTATTCCATTAGCAAATATCCAGCACCATTTAAGAGGATGTCTCCCCTTGAACTGATCTATTGATTCAGCGGAGTAAGCGAGTTTGTTGTTCACAACATGGCATGCTGCTGCTGCTGTCCAGTTCCCTGTCTGAGAGACTGCTTCTTATTTTCAGGTTGGTGCTGATTCACAAAAATTTCTTGCAATGAAATGGAAATTACACATACAGACATCAGTGTAATTCTGTGAAACATGGGTAATAGACCTAGCTATGAAGGTAACAAACATTTCAGTGTGGCTTTTGCTATGGCTACTTTGTATGTGTTCTGTTTCATCATTCCTAACATTCCTTTTACCCATAACTGGGACTAACATTATGTTGTGAAGGCGCTGGCATAATGGATTGTTATTGTGCACACGATTAATTGAACCTTAAGCTGTTTTGTAGTGAATTTACCTCATGCATTATTTACACTCAGTTTTCATTATAAGGGATGTCGTTCTACCTGCAGAGATCATATCAGAAATTATGATAGCCTATTGAACAAAAATGAGTAAAATGCCAGACATGTGCAGTGCTGCTTCAGATTGCAAGGATAAAATGCAAGCTAATGGGTCCTAAAGTGGTTTAGCATGGAATGCTTCCAACCTTACAGTTTAAGTGATTGTCTAATGTGTGCATCCATCCTATTAAACAGTTTGACACTATCTCAATATCTATACAACTATATAAAATCACCCTCAGTGTTTTGTTGCTCCTGTCTGCCACTCATAGCTTCTTTAGATTTCACACAACTAACTTGCCTTAAGTCCTGACTAATGGACCCCTCCCCTTTCCATAGATATATCTGCTGAGCTCAGTGCCTTTTGGGACGTGCCTCCATTTACATTAACAGAAGCCAATGAACACTTTCCAGGAAGTGATATAATGGCCACTGGTAAGACTAATTTCCCTTGACTATGTGCCTTGAACAAATCTGAAATGTTTACAAAGAAATAACAGGTTTGAACTAAGCTTGAGTTAAACTAAGTTTGAACTTTTTTAACTAATATATTAACTAATAACCACTCAACAGCATAATCTGAGCCTGTAGAACAATTTCAACAGTGTTAGTATATACAAAGCTAGTATAGTCAAATATAAACCGTAAATGTTATTAAGGCAACCTGTTGATTTGATTTGTAGACAGTATGTATTGCTGCTGTTGTATCAGTTTTTGTAAGGCATTGTAATATTAGAATCATCTTAAATTGTGCAGATAGGTCAATCTAATGATTTTTTCAAGTGAACAATTACCTATTTGCAATGTTGTACTACAAGTCAGGTCTCAGTTTCGAGACTATAAACAAGAGGTCTCACTTATGGACTGAGTCATGATTTGGGCTTGAGGTAAAATATACTCAGATATTTGTTGTCAAGACACACCTAGTCCATTGTGTCTGTCTGAGGTAACGTTTTTTTTTTCTATTAAAATTAAATATAATATATATTAAAAATAAATCTAGTATAAACCAGTCCTTTTTCCACATGCTTCTATTAGATTCTAAATAAAATCTGCATTCAGATTGGATAGCAGGGAAGAACAAGAACACATCTCTCATTCAGTATCCAGTCAATGAACATGTTTTATTCTGTATAGTATGTCATTAAGACTGACATTGTGCATTTGTACACCATGTCTGCTAATCTGGAATGATTATTATTATGTTTTAGCATTTAATAAGACAAATTTATTGAATTAATGTTCACCGTATGTGGTGACTCCTGGTTATGTTTGACAGAAGAAGGGAAAACCAATCCTTACCATAATTAACTTCTAAAAGTTAAATTGCTTTAGTTTGATTAAGACTATAATACAATAGTTGTTAGGTATGATAGGAAGAGTTATGAATTATATATTAAACATAAATTAGAATATGTTATTCTGAGATGTGTTGTTACTGTCTGGTTTAGGAGAGGAGGACGTGGAGACAGAGGCTGAGGTGGAGGGTAATGGAATCTCTGGTGAGAGTTACTGGCAAAGGAAGAAAGTCATCAGCACAAGCAGCACTATCTCTTTAGCAGTAGGAGATCACTTCACCTCAGGTATTCACATCAAGACTTTAACTGCCATATGCACATAAGTGTCTAAAATACTGCACTTATAATGGAGTGTAATGGCAAGTCTGATTCAGCAAAATGTTAAAGATAATTCCTTTCGGAAACCCTAATGTAAAACCCAAGATTAATCCTTTTAGATTTTGTGCTTACAAATGTTGCTTATCTATGCAAGATATAACATTGTTGCTAGATTCAATGCCATGTACTGTACCAAAAGGATAGATATGAACGAGAGAAATGAGAGATATGTCCATGTATGGGTTCTGTGTTTTGCTCTACCTGCATTTATGACAATAAACAGAAGGGATTTAGCTTTTCATGACTTCTAAAAGTGAACTTTGTTTACTTTGGTTTGGTCTAGATGTGATACTGCTGTTTAGAGGGAGAAGGCGGTCTAGTTTGGAGCCAGACACTGTTCTGCAGGAAGCACTGCGCACCAGACTTAGAGTTGTGGAAAGCAACAGCCAAGATGTTATTCAGCTTTTTAAGGTAGGTTTAAGTGTCTGAGAATCAACTGTAAACTGTGAAAAAACTGCTTGTGTTGCTCAGTTGCTCATGTCAAATGTTTGCAGTGACATTTTGTTTTCTATTTCCAGGATCTGTCTGCACGCTTGGTTTCAGTGCATGCTGAAAAAGACAGCTTTGTTATAACCTTTAAGACTGTGGAGGAAATCTGGAAATTCTCCACATATCTGGCTCTAGGTAGGCTAACACAAGCATATTGTAGCTACAGCGGTATGCTAATACTGAGATGTTTATGAGACATAATATATTATGTCTCAGGATACGTGGCAAGATGCTTGGAAAACTTCCTGTGTGACCAGTCTTTCTGGTTGGATCCTGTAAAGCTCAAGGATGTGGAAATCTGTGTGACGGTGAATGAGGAACATTTAGCCACACTCTATTTAGGTCTTCTACTTCAAGAAGGTAAGTGTGAACTGGTAACCTGGCACAGTGGGTTTGAGATGATCACCTGAAAATGAAACATTGTTTTATTTTCTGAAATGTTCTACTGTGCCTCTGGAAACAGAGATAAGCATTCAGAAGAAATAAAAAAAACTACAACCAACAACCCAAGATAAGCAACAGTTGGGACAGTATGGAAAATATAAATGTAAAAACATTTTCTTTATTTTTTTGTGCAAACAGTCAGAACATATGAAACATGAGAACATGATCTTCATATATGAAGTTTTGCCTTGTCAACATAATTTCAGTAGTGAATAAACATTAATAGTCCTGTATTTCAGACCTGCAGCACATAGTCAATTTAAAAAACAACTAAAAAATGATTGATTTCAAATGTTATAACCATTATTTGGTACAAAAGCAGAACCCAGGAAAGGCTGAAAATTTAATGAGCAAAAGTGATTCTCATATTTCAGTCCTAATGTTTTATGATTTTACTTGTTTTAAATTGTCTCAATGATAAATTCATGGACGTGCCTGAAAAAGTCATCTTGAAGGAATTAATGTTGTTCTAAAATCTCAATATACGTTTCTGTGTTCATTATAAACAAAAACGGGCCTGTGCCAAGGGTTCTGACACAGTCCCATACAATGACAGGCCCTGGCTTTTGGACTTTTAACTGATAATAGTCTGGATGGTCTTTTTGTGTCTGGTTTCGAAAACATCCATTGTCTGACCTCTCTGGGCTCAGAGGCATCTAGGATTGACCACCACGTAGTGGAAATGTGTATTATGGTCAGAAGAATCAGTATTTCAGGTCATTATTGGAAAAGAGGGCTTTTTGAGGGCTGCGTGCTCCAGACCAAAGATCGAACAGGATTAGTAAGAAGTGGAAAGTAAACCTACAAACTATATATCAGATCCAGGTGCAACAAAGTCAACAAAGAGCTAGAAAAATCTTGAAGGACTTGATGTTCTGTACATTTGACGACATGCTCACAGCATTGACAAGTTAATTCTGACAAGAACTTCCAAGTTATCTGGAAAACACTGATGCTTGAACACTCTACCAACAAAACAATGCTTTAAGTGACCAAGTAAGACTATGAGCTAAATATGATATAATGTATGGATAGCGTTAAGGACAGTGGTCCATTCCCACTCACCAGGAAATTAAATGTCATTAAAGTTGACTTTATAATCTATCAATACAGGGTTCTGATCAATTCTCAAACTATAATAATTTTGAATTTTTATAAATTTTCAGAAGCTTTTGTGTTTGTGAATAAATATGGAAAAAATATTTTGATGGGGTTCTTCAGGCTGTAAGATGCAAAAAGTGACTATTTCCAAGGGATATGGTGGTTTTCCATAGGTACTATATATATATATATATATATAATTTAATGTTAGTTATTAACTTGACTTATATGTGATTAACCCACAAATGTACTATTTCATACTCAACAGTTAAATCTGGTTTACTGGGGCTAGCCAACGCTAGCTGGGTTAATCCATAGTACACAGAGCTGGATTATTTTTAGAAGCTTCTTATGATTTCTATTTGTACTGTTACAGCAAAACTGTTTTTTATTTAAATATAATGTGAGGTATAATTTCCATTTGTTTATTTATGTATTATTAAAACAGAGTGAGGTTAAGACATTTTAATGTTTCTTGGTCCCAGTGAAGTAAGGGTTATCTTTTTATGTTGTTGGTAGACATAACATGCCACTATGTGTGTGAATGTGAACAAACAATACTGTCTTGTCTCCTGAGATTATTTCTGGCAACACTGCAACAGTATGTACATGGGGAGTCAAAAGACACAGGACAACCTTTTATTCAGAAACAGAAGGGAAAGGGTAAGGGGCCCTATCTTATAGGCTGTGAACATTGCAATCGGATTGCCAAAATCAGATTAGCAAAATTGGTCTTGCAAATTTGTGGTTTTGTGGTTCAAAAGTTATCAACACAGAAAGTTCAAAACTTTTGTTGATTGTCACAGATAACTGAAGATGGAATTGACGATTTTGATGTCACGATGCAGCATGTGGCATGTCCATGACTTTTGACTCACTCTGTATACGGGTACAGTTGTTTCACATTAAGTTTTTCAGAAAGCATGTTTAAATTTGTTTTAGGCAAACACTAAGCATTAGCCTAGATTTAGTGGTAACATACTTTATAATTGTCTCTTAAGAGGACTGTAATTCTGAGTATATTTCAAACTATTTAAATAGATATTCGGATATCCTGTTTCTTTATCCTGTTCGTTTCTTGTTTAAAAGAGAAATAACAGGGAAAAACTAATTCCAAAGGAGACAGGCAGAATGCAAGAACATGGAGATTAAACCATGTTGATGTGCATTTGCTTGTAGGTACATTCTTTGCCAAAGCTCTGTGTAACAGTGAAGCATATACAGACGAGGAAGGGCACTTGGCTCACAGTATAAATGACCTTGTTTTGGTGAAGGATATTGGACAGGAGACCATGTGGGAGGGAACCCTTCTGTCCACTGGTCAACATGGCCTGGTGTCTGATCATGTCATGCAGCCTCTACCCTACCCTTTCTACCAGTGAGTAACATTGTCTCTCCCCATTTGACCATATGATGAAATACCATTAAAGCAATGTAGAGCTATTCTCTTACCCCAAAAGATACTGATTTGTTTTCAGCTCAGCATATAATAAAGTAATAACAATAATATGTTCATTGTGTTTTAAAAGGTGGTTTCTTAGAAAGTACCCTGGTAATGCAGGGGGGTTTTCATCCACTAAAGGACAAATCTGCCACTCTATAGGTAAGATATTTTCTAAATTAATTATATCCACATGTTTGGTAAGAATAGAATAGACTCCTATAATTCATTATTTTTAAAACTCTCTCTCCCTAGTAACAGGTATCTGTGTAGCAGTGGTGGACCATTACCCTAAAAGTCAAGATGAATTGCATTTCAGTCAAGGAGATTTGATAGAAGTGGAAGGCATGCTCGTCAGATCCCTGAACATGTTTATTGGAAGACATCTCTCAAGTGGGCACATAGGATTTGTCCACACAGCCCATGTGAAACATCAGGATGTCAAGCCACTGTAAGAAAACAGATAATCAATTATACATTTTGTGTTGTCATGTTGGTTCTGACAATAGTTTCTCTTCACAAATTTAAAACATTTACCTTCAAGACACCAAAATATATAGTGTTGACGATGTTTTCAGTTGACTTTAATTTGAGCTGTTTATATATTTGTTGGCCATTGATGGGGGTAGATGCAGTTATGTGGTGATGTGTTGTAGCAGTCAGCATGAGAGTCATGTGTTTTATAATGCTGCTTTTGTTTGTCCCTCGCTGCAGTGGACAATTGGTATTTTTGAGTGAGGAGGAGAAAGTGGCTCTTTCACAGTTTAACCCCTGCCATGAAAAGTGCCACACTGGTCTATTAGAAAAACTCTTCTCCACTGACATCAGCACCACGTACACATTAGGTAAGACACACTGACAGTATTTGTCTGGACAACCCTCATCATTGTGTAAGTAGAAGCTCCATTCATTTTTGTGCAATTTTTTATGAACTGATTTACTTACAGACAGACTGGATTCCTCAGATTTCACCTACATCACAAACCAACCCAAACAAGGTACATGTTATGTGCAGTGCCTAATTAACTATCTTGCTGTGTGATATTTCACAATAAACTGCACTGTAAATATATTTCATAATTTCTCAGAACAGCAAAAACCAGATGATTCCAGGAAGAGTACTATATTAGAAAAGAGTGATACTCCACCACATCACTTCTCCCCACAACCTTCCTTCTGTGCTTCCCAGAATAACCTTCACAGGAACTATGAAGGCCTTTCCTTCAGCCTGGATGACACTTTCCGAGAAATGGACGAGTATGAGGAAGATCCACCCTACGTGGATGAAGGCATCTGGGAAAACGAAGAGGCTGAATTTGTTGACCCCACACTAACCCTCCTCAATGTAGACCACTTCCAAGACTCTTTTCAACCACTGTATGACCTTTCCTACTCATTCCTGGACACGGTCTTTGGTGGCCTTTCAGAGGGTGATGTGCTCCTGCGTCTGGAGAACTTGCGAGAGGGGGCAAAGAAAAGCAGGATGCTATGGGCCCACAGGAGAATCTGCTTCCTTCTGGCTAGGTTAAGTGTCAAAAAGCTCAAGTACTCGCAGGCTCGAGTTTACTTTGAAGAGGCGTTGACTATCTGTGTGGATGGCTTTAATGATAAACCACTGCTGATTGCCTTGTACACTAACTTGACAGCCATGTACCTGAAGCAGAGGATGACAGACAAGCTACCTTATATATTAGAGAAAGCAAGTGCTCTTATGTTGTGCCTGTCATTCCACAAATTCTGTTCTCTGGAAGAATTTGAATTGTTGAAACACATTTTGTGTAAAGCTGTGGTTGACAATGACAAGCACCTTGAGGCACGGACTTGCTATTTAATTATGTATCTGTTCTTGCAGCACAGAAAAATAGAGGAGGCCTTGCCTTTTGTGGAAAGGCTTCAGTTTCTCACTCTCACTATCTCAGCAGAGGAAGGGTGGCCTATATGTCCAATTGATCTTAACTGGATATTATGCATACTCTACCACAAGAAATATCTGCCTTATCTTGTGTTAGCCTCTCTCAGTCTTGATTCAAGTCAAGACCATTCTTTGGAAGATGCTTTACAAAAGATTGAACTTTTTTTGAAGAACTCCATCAGGCTAAATCCTCAGTGCAGAAATACCACCACTCTGCTTCCAGTTCAGGTGGTGGTTTACCTTCAGCAGGCTTTGTCCATTGCCAACTGTGGTGACAAACTGAAGACCCAGAGAGACCTGTGTCTGTGCCTGGCAAGTGTTTTCCAGCAGTATGGTGCACTGGATAGAGCAGTGATCTTTGCCCAAAAGGCTGTGCAGTCAGGGTATCGTATTAATGAAGAAGAGGGGTTTGAGGCATCAATCCTTCTGGCCTGGCTCCTAGTGCTCACAGAGGAACCAGAGACAGCCCAGTCCATTCTTCAACCGCTCCTTAAATCTTTGAATGAAACAGACAGTCCAGCACAACGTGGTGTGGTCCGAAACCTAATTGCTTTATGCCTCCACAAACAAGGAAAAATTACAGAAGCAGCAAGGAACTTTTACTATGCTCTTAAGATTTCACAAGAACATGGGAACAAGCATAATGAGGCTTTGGCTCTGGCTAATCTAGGCTGCCTTGCTTTATCAGTAGGGGCTCCAAACCTGGCAGAGCATTTCTTAATCAGATCTCTACACCTTTTTCAGTTTCTTTTTGAGAGCCCTTCAGATGAAGAGCATGTTCAGACACTTTTGTGGCTGGGTAGAAGCTACAGAGATAGGGGAGGAAGTAAAGAGGTTAGACTGTGTTATGAGCTTGCTCTTCTCATTGCCATCGATGCCAAGAACCTTCGGAGTGAGTGAAAGCAGGAGTTTTATATTTTGTATAGTTTATATTTCTCTGCAAAATATACATTTTATTACATGAGATGTTTATTTATTACAGGTCAGATGGTTGTGGCAAAGGCTCTCAGTCATCTCTATTCTGATTTGATGCTATATGGGCAATGCATCATATACTATGAACACTGTGTGACACTCTCCAGAGAGTTGAAGGACAAACATCTAGAGGGAGAGTACCTGGAGATTCTCAGCAATCTTTATCTTTCTCTCAATACTGAAAAGTAAGCATTAAAAAAAATAATATTGATGCTGTCCTGTTTGGCTTGTTTAATGTCACTATCACCATTAGTGACTATTTCAGCGGCGCACATACACAAGGTTACATCAGGACTAGTCATGCATACATTCAATTCAATGTCAATTTAAAGTTATCAATTAACCTAACACGCATGTATTTGGACTGTGGGAGGAAACCGGAGTACCCGGAGTTAACCCACGCAGGCACGGGGAGGGCATGCAGACTCCGCACAGAAAGGATCCAGGCTGTCCGGGATAAATCCCAGGACTTTCTTGCTGTGAGGCAGTGGTGCGCCACCCTGCCGCCCTTACACATTAAGTACAAAAAAAATAAATTTTAAATCATTTTAATTTGATGGGTTATTGTTATATTATGATATGTTCTACACTATATTTATATTAAACTTTGTCATTTGGGTGGTGCGGTTCAATCTTTTTCAAATGATTTAAGGTCTTCACTGAGGTCTCTAGACTACACCAAGCAAAGCCTGAGGATTTCCATAGACTTGGGAAAGAGACAAGAGGAGTCAGAGACCTGGCTACAGGTGGGACGTATTTATTACCTAATCCAAGAAGATGAATTGGCTGACATGTATCTCCAGGTAAGGGAAATACAAATATTAAATGTGTCTGTAACTAGTGGTATAATAGCATTTAATAAAGCCACTGCATCATTATTTTGTATGTCTAAACAATCTGCTGCAGGCAGCTGTAAAAACAGCATTGAAGATAAATGATCCTTGTTTTGCCATGAGCATTTATGAGGAGGCTGGTGATGTCTTCTTTAAAGGACAAAGAAACCGACTGGCTGCCATGCAGTTTTTTACAGTATGTACTACTACAACCTCAAATCATAACACTGGTCTTCAAGATGGCATATTTAATTTTAATATACTTTGGAAGTACTTTGATTTAAGTACTGGTACTAGTAGTTAGTGACAATATGCAAATACCATGTGCATACAGGATGGGAGCCTGCCATTTGCAAGGTGCATTAAAGATGTTCATTCAGAGTTCAGGCTGTTAAACAAGATCTCTGAATTACTGATGACAGAAGGCAAGCACAAGGAGGCCCTGCAGTATGCTACACTTGCTGTGCAGGTCAGCACCTCTACAGGTAAAGCAACAAACAGCACATCTTCAAATATACTCATTGACATAAACAATAATGCACCTAAACAGAAATGTCAGACATGTAAATAATTACAGGTGTGATCTGATTAGACACTGGCTCTTGCTACAAGAGGACATAAAAGTTCTTCATCTGCTTCCCTATAAAAAGTTTTGCATAGGCTACTTTTGGGTAGTGAACCTCCTGGTGTGAGATTGTTGACTTCTAGATATGCCTCTTTAACACATTTGCCCACATCTGGGCCTGTAGATCCTCATAGTTTGTCGAAGCTGGCGTCCCAGCTGGTCCAGAGAGTTCCTGTTATGATAATACAAACCCAGTCTGACCCTAGGTTTTCAATATGAACTCTAAAGGAGAGCTTTTCATCCATTCCAATACCCATTACTTTTAGGATTGCACTCTTTCTATTTACTTGAATAATGAATGAATACCTGTAGACTGGGAAATCAAAGAACGATATCTAGAAAAGGTAATGAATTTGGTTTTCTTATCATTGAAAACCTTATCATTGAAAACCAGCTTTAATCCACGCAATAAAGCTTGTAATTGTTAAAATGCTGTTTGTAGTACAGCAATATCCTGATTCAGAGAAGAGGTACATGTGTAGACTAGAGCGTGATCTTCAGTATCATTTATAAAAAATAATAAGGGACTAAAATTGATCCAAGCAAACTCCCGAGGTAATTTAGGTGTGACCATTTGCAAATACACACTGAATTCTATCTGTGTGGTAGTTCCTAAAAAACTTTGAAGGTTTATCACTTATACCAATATCACTTAGTCGGTCTAACAGCAGCTTATGTTCTAACGAATCATGCTTTGTATAAATCAACAAATAGAGCATGATGCTGCTTTTTATCCAACGTACTAACAAAACCATTTGTTACCAACATAGCTGCTGTTATGGTATGATGACCTGCTCTAAAGCCAGATTAAATTGTACTTAAAATGTTTTTTTTAATCACATATTTTTAGTTGAAAATGTACTTGCAACTCTAAAATCATAACAAGAATACAGAGCTTTGATATAGGATGATCATTGAGTATACCACTTTACAAACAGTGCCCCATACTAAATACAACACCAGATTTCCAAATACAACACCAGATTTCCACGCAACTTCTAAATGTCACAATATCAAATATCTATGAGTGACAAAAGTGTGTGAAAATTGCACTTAGTACATCATGTGACCTCCTTTTGAAGCAATAGCTATGTCCAAACATTTCTGGCAACTGGTGATCAGTCCTGCAACTCTGGAATGTTGGTTTCCTTATACTATATCTATTGATATAAGGTCAGTTCTTTGACTTGGTCATTCCAAAACATGTTTAGTTTGATATAATGACTGTGGTTATGGTTGCTATATGTCTTACATTCTGTTTATGGGCAAAAGTCCTGACATTTTCTTTTAGAATGTGGTAGTATGATTAATGATTTTTCCATTAATGATGACAGGTCACCTTGGAACAAATGCAGCAAAACAAGCCCAATCCATGATACTACCACTAGCATGTTTCACAGTTGGAATAAAGTGTTTTTTTGCTGGAATGTAGTGTTCTTTCTTAAGAGATAATGCTTCTACTCAACATAAAAAAACAAACACACATTTGCGTGATGCAATGGGCCGCAATGTTTTTCATGGACTGCAGTAACTTTCTTCTTGTAACCCTGCAATATTGTCGTTCAGTGTTCTCCTTATGGACATTAACATTAGCCAATGTTAGAGAGCGTTTTAGCTACCTAGAAGTTAGCCTGGTATCCTTTGTGACCTCTCATACTATTACACACATTGCATTTGGAGTCATTGTGACTGACGGTGGATTGGTGAATTCCACAATCCTTAGAAATTATTTTTCAACCTTTTCCAGACAGATAAGAATCAATAACTCTTTTTTTCTGTGGCACTCAGAACTCACTTTGTTCATACCATAATATGCTTTCACAAATAGTTCTGATGTAATGCTGATAGAGCCCTGTTCTTTTAATATAAATGCGTACTAAAACTGGATTGCCATCCCACTGATTAAAAACACCTGAACAAATTTCAAATTAATTTGTAATCCTAGAGGTTCACATACTTTTGTCATGGATAGGCAATGTTGGATAATTTTCCTCAATAAATTAATAATTAAGTATAATATTTTTGTCTAATTTACTTTAAGGAGTTGTGTGAAATCTGGTAAGAAGAAATATAGAAGTCTAAATGTTCACAAACCACTACATTAATTAAATTTATGACATGGTTGACAGAGAAACATTATAGCAGGATCTCATTTTAAAACATGACTAATGCTAATAGCTAACACTACTACATTAAAATGACAGATTAACACTCTTTTAAGAATTACTTTGCTACAACAGATAAGAGTTCAAAATGTTTAACACACAGCTATACTGTGCTATCTTTTAGGTGTACGACTCAATGAAAGGGCAGCTTACAGTCGTCTTGCTTCAATCTACTTCACTCTGGAGCAGTATGAAATGGCTGAGAACTACTACTTGAAGGCACTCTCTCTTGCTCCCACTGCGTTGGAACATTCATCAGAGGCTCAGTATTATGTTAAAGTTTACTGCAGACTGGCAGACCTTACACTACACAAGATTAAGGTTGAAACACATTTACATATTTGTAAATATATACTATGTAAAAAATATACTATTTGTAGGTAGATACTGCTACTAATTTTAATCTTTACTAAATTACTGTTATTATCATTACTGTTACTTGAAATTATATATTTATCACTTGTCGTGATTACGTTTCAGGATGCTTTTGATGCCATGGGCTATTTCCACTTGGCCCTGGCAGCAGCTCTGGAAGATGGAGGGAACATTCAAGCCCGGTACATAATTTATATGAAGCTGGCAGAAATTCATGCCAACTACTTACCTGACACAGAGCTGAGCAGGGAATACATGAACAGTGCATGTAGCCTGAAAAGTGAGCTAGGAGGAGCAGAATCCACTGACCCAGACTGCAAATATAAGGACCAAACAAACACAAAACTTACTGATGAAAATACCACCCATTCCACTATAGACTCACACACCAGCAACAGCAATACTGACGCCATGATGGATTCTATCCATACAATCGCTGCTCAGAAAGGACCAGAGACAGATTCTGCTTCTCTTGGTTACAGTCACATAGAGGATACTGATACTTGGCTTCACCACAACACAGAAGAAACTAATTCTGGATTTGGAGTCATTACAGATGCAGGAACAAGCAGGAACAAGACGAACCACACAGATGCTGAATTGCTATCAACAGAGTTCTGACTACAATGGAATAGTCTAGAGATATCTTATAATGCAGTTATGCATACAATAATCACTTGTTCATGAAAGATAAATGTTAAATATGTTAGGTATTTTGTTCATTTATAGTCAAACTTCACTATCTAAACTACTGGTGAATGTCTGTGTTTTTTGGTATTGTAATAGCCATCGCCACCATCCAAACTACCAACAGACTATAATGAATGGTGAGCTAAATCAAAACCTACGCACAGAGTGTGTTTAAGCTTAACATAACTGACATCTAATATCACCAGAAGTATACGGGGTTTTAAGAGGCCAGAATGAGGTTGGGCCCGAACAAAAATAGTAGATATAGATACAGTCAGATAACAGAGATTTGCCTGTACTTGTATATTCCTATAAATTATGTAACTACTCTGATTTTTTCAGAGCAATTGTAAGATTGTATATTATATATAAATATGACTGTTAATATTTATGTGTATAATAATTTTGATAATGAATTGTTGGCTCACTTTTTTTACACATTTTAATGACCTTCCATTTGAATTGTTTATTTACCAAAAACAGTGTGTTTTTGGAATTGTTCTTAATGTTTGGTACAACACATATTACAACACATATACAAAACACACACGGGGCCACCAAAGACTAGAAAGGTAGAGAAATGTTAAAAAAAAAAACATCCGTTTGAAACATTTCACAGGTGAACAAGTTGGAAATTGGAAACAGGTGAGTGTCATGATTGGGTATAAAGGGAGCATCCCCGAAAGGCTTAGTCATTCCCAAACAAGTATGGGGCAAGGTTCACCACTTTGTGAACAACTGCATAAGCAAATATTCCAACAGTTTAAGAACAACGTTTCTCATTATGCAATTGCAAGGAATTTGGGGATTTTATCATCTACAGTCCATAATATCATCAAAAGATTCAGATAATCTGGAGAAATTAAGTAAGTAGCAAATCCAAAAACCAACACTAAATTTCCATGACCTTTGATCACTCAGGTAGCACTGCATTAAAAACTGACATCTGTAAAATGTAATGGATAATCACAACATGGGCTCAGAAACACTTCAGAAAACCATTGTCAGTGAATACAATTCCATCTACAAGTGCAAATTAAAACTCTACCATGTAAAATAAAAGCCATACTGTATATCAACAATATGCAGAAACACTGGGCCTTCTCTGGGCCGGAGCTCATCAGAGATGGACTGACGCAAAGTGTAAAAGCGTCCTGTTGTCTGACGAGTCCACATTTTAAATTGTTTTTGGAAATCATGGACATTTGATCCTCAGGACCAAAAATTAAAAGGACTGTCCGGATTGTTATCTGCGTAAAGTTAAAAAGCTAGCATCTCTGATGGTATGGGGGTATTGGTGCCTATGGCATGGGTAACTTGCACATCTGTGAAGGCACCAGTAATGTATTAATGTGAAAGGTTTTGGAGCAAGCACTTATTTCAGCAAGACAATGCCAAGCCACATTATGCACGTTTTACAACAGCGCGGCTTCGTAGTAAAAGAGTGCAGGTACTAGACTGCCCTGTCTGCAGTCAAGAGCTGTCTCCCATTGATAATAATATGTGGTGCATTATGAAGCACAAGATATGACAATGGAGACATTGGAGTGTTTTGAAACTGATATTGTACAACAAGCAAAAATGAAAAAGAATTTCACCTAAAAAGCTTCAACAATTAGTGTCCTCGATTCCCAAATGCTAATTGAGTTTTGTTAAAAGGAAAGGTAGTAAAAATGCTGTTGCAGGCATCAAATTCAAAATGAGTGAATATTTGCAAAAAACAATAAAGTTTATATATAACATGAAATATATTTTCTTTGTAGTGTATTCAATTGAATATAGGTTGAAAAGGATTTGCAAAATCATCATATTGTGTTTTTTATTTATGTTTTACACAATGTCCCAACTTTATTGGAATTTGGATTGTATGAATATTTAACAAGTACTAATTATTGCATGCAGCATAGTACTCTCACAGCTCCAGTGCTTTAAGTCCCTGGATTCATCCCTACTTGTAGAGTTCAAACCTGATTGTGTGGAGATTGTACGTTCTTCCTTCATCTGTGTGAGTGATGAACAATGAAATGCATTTTGCACCTATATAAAACAGTTTAAAGTGTATTAACAGAATTAACATTTGTGAGGTATATTAACAATGACATAGTTACAACAATATTATTAAACAATATATTAAAATGTATGAAGCAGGAATAAGTAAAAGTATTTATTATTTATAATGACTACTACTACTGATGATAATAAGATGATAATAATGTATCTAGTGCAGAAACCAAATTATATACATTTACTACACACATACACATACACATACACACACACACACACACACACACACACACACACACACAAACACACACACACACACACACACACACACACACA
>JAVSBV010000138.1:1017421-1030291 GCA_033117975.1 Parotocinclus spilosoma | reverse complement strand
ACACACACACACACACACACACACACACACACACACACACACACACACACACACACACACACACACACACAGCAGGCTGAGGAAAAGAGCAGAGGAAAGGAGGGTGTCAGGCTGACAAGCTATATCTGTGATCACTGCTTAAGCCTGAGACATATCTGATAAAGATAGTGGAAAAGAGTCTTGTCTCACTATAGTTTTTCTGCTTCACAACAGCTGAGCTGCAGAACAAAGGCAAGTCAGGCAAACACATGCAGTCACACACTGCAGTTGACACGTTTTGCAGTGACACTAACAGAGAGGGATTTTATTTAGTAATTCTATTGAATTGTTTACATGCCTCAGATGATGTTGTCACTTCATGACAGCAGAGGTGGGCTCCAAATGTGACATGAAGCGTGGCTTGCGGTAAATGAAATATGTATGAAAATTGTGTCATATCATAATTAAAGCTTTACAGAAGCCTTGGCGGAGATCATACATGTTTCATGCTTTCCCTGGTCTTCCTTAAGGAGCTCTTTGTTCAGTATGGGCCAGAGCTTGCAGGTACAGTCCAACTCCGCTCTTGCTTGTGGCTGTGTGTGTGTGTATGTTTGGGCCTGGCTAGAGCCAACGTTCTTTGTAAGTATGTGTGGAGAAGAAAGTCAAAAGTACGCTTTCTAAGCAGATATGTCTCTGAGATTTACTAGTTTATAATTTCTTCATGTAGGTCAGGCTCTGCTTTGTTTTTCCATTCATTAAATACCAGGGATTTCTCCAGCATATTGCCTTTTTACCTTCAGTCACTAGAAACTATTCAACAACAACAAAAAGTCAATCAAAGTATCACAAATCTCCTATATAAAACATTTCCTGCAACTGGGGCCTGGGATATCAGATTTGTCTGTGGCCAATTAAAAAGCCAATACCACTGAGCTGCAAATATTTAGACATCAATTTACTGCTAAGTTTTGCATGGTGAAAAATTCTGCATGAGTATGAAGTTTGGAATAAAAAAAATTATATACGTATATAAATTAAATAGAAAATTAAACACATTATCATGAATAAGATATATGCGTTAACAGTGTTCCAAACAGATTCAACCACGTATTAAACAGGGTATGTTCAAACCTAAACACAAGAACTGGCCCAAACAGAGACCAGTGCAAAGCATGTGAATTATCACTGTGTGGAATGGGCTCTGTCAAGCACCACTTAGAAGCTGCAGCAACATTACTGACCAAAAGCTTACTGATAATGACACGATGTAGAGACATCTGCACCATGAGCAAAATGAAAATGAGCTACAACCAATTGTTGTTGAAAACATGACAAAACAAGCACTGTAAGAATGTTAGGCATCCTGTAACAAATGAAGTTTGCAGATTGTACTGTAACAGCGAATGAGTGATGGCCCAGTTCTGGGCCACACCTGCCATTTTCATTGTTCCTTATATTGGAATGGAATGGCACAAATCTAGCCGCCAGAATACAGCCAGACTTTCACCCCTCGGGCCACATTTGGATCAAAATGCAAATCCAGCAGAAACGCAACCTTTGGTAGATTACATGCGGGCCACATGTGGGCCATAGTCTGAATGTGGTACTGAACATTTACTATTGCTGGCAAACGTTGGGTCAAATTTGGCAAATAATACATTATCCATTGTAATAAGTGACCCATAAGTGGCTATTCTAAACCATATGTATCCCAGAACTACTTGCTATCTGGGTATTAAAGCTTTCGTCTCAAACCACATACTGACATATTAAACAGTATATCAAATTAGCAATAAACACTGTGTTACTTTGCTTTTTTAAAGAAATGTTTGTGCAGGAGGGAAGTGATTTTGACGGCAGAAATTCAGCAATAATGAAGCAAACTATTTCGCTTACTTTATATTCATTAGCTCTCTCTATATGCAGTGCCATCCATTGTTTAATGCAGTATGTGAAACTAATCAGCAATAAATGTTGTGGTTGTAGCTTCTGTACAACATGGTACAAACAATATGGTACCAGTTTTTTGTACTGTGAAAATAGATTTCAGTGTTAAGGCAGTTGCGGCTGCAGACATTTGTGCATCTACAGAAGGTTATACAGTCATTGGGGGCTAAGATGGACAGGGGAAAACTGGCAAACTATTTTAAAGGCTATTCCGGGTACTGTGCACTAGGTAGTGTTATGTAGAGGCAGGTAGATGCATCTTGTCTGATAAATGGTGAATCTTACATAGGAAATAAATGTGTGGCATCATAGGAGGATGTATCTCTATGGCACAGTCAGTTCTCTGCCTCGGGGTCGGTGCTCTGGGCTCAGACAGTGATGCATGTTACTACACTTTTAGAGGACCTTGACCCTCATTTTCACAACCAAACAAACACAAGCTTCTGATCACCAGTGCCCCTCAGCCATACCAAAGTAACACTGAAAAAAAGCAAGCTGAGAATATAGCTATAGTGAGAAGGTTTAAACAATTTGCAGTCTATTTTGCTTTCAAACAAGGGTTTATGGTTAATTGAAAAAAGAGCTTTGCAATTGTAAGAGGAGATGTTTCTCTGCATACGTGTGTGTGTATGTACATTACGTAGCTGCGTGAATTCTAGGGTGTGAATGTGTGTATCTGTGAATTCTGGTACTAGGTTGTGTTGTGTGTGTGTATGTATGTTTGGGCTGGGATAAGTGATTCATGGCTGTTGAGGACATGTTGTGTGGAAATGGAAGGGTGGAAACAAAGCTGAGGTTTTTTTGGACGGAGTGTTGACTCGGCCAGATGGCTTGCTATGCTTCAGTCTGGCAGCCCAAATGCTTACCACACACACATACACAAACACATGGTAACACTTACATACACATGCAGATTCGCATACACAATCTTCTTCATTCAGCAATTTCAAACTAGGCAAAATTAAACAAATCCCAGGGGCAAATCGTCAGACTCAACAATGTACTGTATTACACACACTAAATGAAAGACTGACCTTTCCCTTTTCTGTTTCTAACATGGATCATGACATGAGCAGGGTGTGGTGCACAAATATTTTTGGCCCAAAACAGATCAACAGCATCCATGTGGCAGTATTATTTGACAGTCTATTCCAGTTTTTCTCTGTGGTGTTGAAACTTCCCAGATGCCTCTATGAGATGCTGCCTCTCCTGTGACGTAAAGACACAACAGTGCCATCAAACTGCCAAGTACTTCAGGCATTTAGTTAAAGTTAAAGTAATATGCCACCATTTTCAATCTATTCCTAATTCATGTTCTAAGAAAAGAACAAAACATATGTTTAACTGAATCCCACTTATAATGCAAGTCTCTATTGGCAGCTGTAAGATTAGCAAAATATATTTTGTGACACATCACAAAATCTTTAGACAAACAGGCTTACATATTAGACTCTACATATTACATATTAATCTCTAAATCAGTTGATGCAATTTTAATTTGAAAAGTAAAAATACATGGGTATATATTATATAGCTGTGCAAATGGATAACACTAAACCTTAGACATGAACTTGAGTAAATAGTAATGCATAATAGCCTAAGCCTTTAAAATAAGCCTTTTTAATGACCCTAACCTGTCCATTCTCCATGCACTTAAGAATAGTAATAATTATAAAATTGATTTGGTGGAGCTCACATACAGTAACTCTATCCCTTTAAAGTTTGTATTAGTTACTGATTTAATATGACTTTATTTTGTAGCGTTCCACTTACAATACACAGAATATGATTGGTATCACCTTCCTTTACTATTTAATTCTTATAGTTATAAGAAATAAATCTGTTTTTCAAGGCTTTTATACTTTATACACTGTAATCAATTATTGCATTAAAAATTGTAGCGCTCTCTTACTAGGTCTTTACAGGAACCCAAAAGATCAGGTACTATTTGGGTGGTGGATCATTCTCGGCACAGCAGTGATGGTATATTAGTGTATTAGTGTTTGTTAAGCTGTTATGAGTGTATGAAACACAGCAGTGCTGCTGGAGATTTTTAAAACATCAATTACCGCTGGACTGAAAATATTCCACCAACCAAAAATGTCCAGCTACCAGCATCTTGTAGCGGCATCCTGTGAGCACTGATGTAAGATTAGAGACTAACACAAACTTTGCAACAACAGATGAGCTGCTGTCACTGAATTTACATCTAAAACGTGGAGCAATATATTAGATGTGTAGAACAGAGTGTACAAAGTGTTTAAAACACCAGTAGCATTGCTGTGTCTAACCCAATCATACTAGCTCACACCAGGATTTGATCTTTACTGGTCCTGTGGGGGATCTGACCATTAGATAACAGAGTAAAGGGGACTAACAATGTACTTATAAAAACAGATGGACTACAATCTGTAATTGCAGAAACACAAAGTGCTTCTGTGTAGTAAGTGAAACTACTAAAATTATAGAAACAAGGAGATATAGCTAACACAGTAAGGGTATACATTTAACAGTGCTTCATCATTTTAGCTTGCTTTGCTACAAAACACTATTCCATAGCCTTGGCATAATGGGCATTAATTGTACCACTGAGACCATGGCAAGACCAGAAATGGACCTCTCTGCATACTATTCCAAAACTTAGACCTTCCCACAATGCACTGGGTTGATGTGATGGATTGATTGGTTGTAATAAAGGGAGGTATCTGTAATTCTGTGCACATAACGGGCAGAACAGAACGTCCCTAGCCAGGGATGTTGGAATGCTTCGGATCGTTCCCATGACACATGCGGTCATTTGGTGAAAGCTTTCTGCCAGATGGAATAAGGTTCACATTAAGCTTCAGAGAGGAGTGTGTGTGTGAGAGAGAGAGAGTGAGAGCGAGTGTGGATATATGTGGTTTTGTGCTCGGTGTGATGTTTCATGTAATGTTTTGGTTTCAGGAAACTAGTGCCAATATAAGCGCAATTCTTCCCATTGTTACATTTTATCCAAGGCAATAGAAACTCTTTTCTGCGTATTTGCATGCACTGTAACCATACTAGAATTTATATCACATGATGGTAAACATTTGTCTGTGGTCACTGAAGAATGTTTTTCTTTTTTTTTTTTTACTTTCTTCCCTTCAGCCTATAATTTATGAAGGTCAGGACAAGAATCCAGAAATGTGCAGAGTGCTGTTAACACACGAGATCATGTGCAGGTAAGATGCATAATATGCTTTTTTCGTCTCTCACTACATCACACTCTCTCCATCGCCATTATACTGTACTGTACACCTTGAACCTGTGTCCCTGCTCTCAGTTCACAGCCGGGCATTATGAACATTTGACACTGCCATCTATCTCTAGATGTTCTGTTAGTGTTATTTTACCAGACTGATGCTCTGTCTAGGCTTCAGTCCCACCTTGTGCCCCTGTTTGTGTCCCTTGTGTAACTAAATTGGTCTACGAGAAGACTTCAGATCATATGGGCAAAAAAACAATGCATGTTTTTATCTTTCAAAAAAGAGTATTGATAGTTAGCACAGAGAGAAAGTCCTGAGTACAATCCCAGGTGGAGCGGCATGGGTTCTTTCTGTGTGGAGTCTGCATCCCCTCACAGTCCAAAGACATGCTTTAGGTTAATTGATTACACTAAAGTGGCCCTAGTGTGCGAGTGTGGGTATTAATGTGTGAGTGTGTGTGCTCTTTCATGGATTGGCACCCTGTAGGGTTGTTGGTGCCTTGCACCCTGTGCAGCTGACTGGGCGATGGCTCTCCTGCGACCCTGGCCAAGATTAGGTGTATGAGAAAGTAAAGTCAATGCTACTGTTTATAGGTCAATACAAATGGTCCTGTAACAATATTACTGCTAACAAAAATTAGCTACACTGCTAACAAAAATTAGGGGATATTTCATTAATTTTTGTGAGCAGTATATAAAATATATAGAAAAAAAAAACTGTGAAATGAAAACAGGTCAAAATGGAACTATAATTACAATTAACAAAACAAACAAACTAAATAGATTTTGTAACCACATAAAAATAAGGCACTTCATTTATTTTCATTCTAATTTTTATTCCAGTTTTTATCGTAATATCAGGAACAGATGGTTATATACAAGCCGTCTGTCCACAGAATAACACAAAACACACACAACAAAATAACATTTCTGTAAAAACAAAATACAATCGCATTGTACCTAACCCATCCTAACACCAACCCCAAAAATGCTGGAGCTTGACCATTAGGGAGGTTGGTAGGTAGAAACTGGTGTCTTCAACTCATAGTCCCAGCTGATCACAATCTATCAAAACAATGTAACTTACTCCCAAAGCTATGCTCAAAAACTTGTCTTTCACAGTTGTCAAGTTTATATTTTATTTTTCAGGATAACCAAGTACATTTCATTGCGTGTGCTGTTTCTTTATTAACAAGAATTTCATGTTTGTGTTTAGACTTTCTCTACACTATAAAACATAGCATAGTGTTGAAATGATTTATTATTGTTCTACATGAGCCAAATTAAGCAGGATATGGCCTGTCTACTCAAACAGTGTTTAGTACTTCCTTTTTGATCAAAGATACTGACCCTCAAACAAGATAACAGCTCTTCTAAGTTTGGAGGCTGTTATCTATTTCAGAGATGGATGTGCTTTCATTTAGTGAAAAAAATCAACAACCCAAAACTTGTAGGTAGGAAAGTTTACTTCATGATGCCCCTCTCAGATGAGGAATGGGTAGAGGAGAGATAAGAAATGAAGGGGCGATGGACCTTAATACAGGTGAGGTAAAGATGCAGTGTTCTCTCTGCTTGCTTCCATGTTCCTTTCTCTCTATCCAGGTCATCCAGTCTATGCTACTGAATGGAAAAGAAGCAGAGAAAGCCACACACCTTTAATTAAAATCAAAAGATAAATTTCTTGCACTTAAAACTGGGTTGTAGAGATGGGCTCTCATCTATTTTGGGCTGAAGTGGGGAGCATTTGAACAGTTTTTCTCCTAAAAATATCCCACTCATGCTTGGTTAATTAGGACAAGGAAAAACTCATTACTCAATGAGAATTTTCATGTTATTCCTCTGTTAATGAATGCAGGTTACTTTGAGTTTTGACAATGACAAATGTGAGGGAACAGGAGCATGCTTTCTCCTTGCTCTCATCCTCTTTCTTTTGCTTTTTATGTTCTTTCGCTGTCTCTTGCTCTCTTTTATGCATATGCACACATGCACAGTCAACCCCACACACATGCCGTCGGGAACTCCTGTTATTCATTTCTCCCCTTGCAGCTAATTACATGTAGTAAAGAGAAATAATGACACAGTTTGACAGAACACCATGTGCTATCTTTGATCAGATACCTTCTGATACGTACAATTCTTCTGGAACAGGAATGCGCCCATAAGGTCTAGTGAGCATGGGCGTGCGCGCGCACACACACACACACACACACACACACACACACACAGGGTGAAGGCTCCCTCATTTGTCTCTATTGAATCCCACTCCAACTAGTGTCCTGAAAGAAGCCAAAAAGAAGTGGCAGTTGTAGGATGACAAAATGTTTAAACATCTCCGCTCATATTTCTTTCATTCTCTCCCTCTCTCTCTCTTTCCTCCGTCTGCTGCTGAGCTCCTCTGCTGAGCCTACACTGCAATACAGGCACAATTACCAGTCTGCGATTAGGCTGTTCTTCATTAATCAGGGCTGTTAATTGCCACATGCATTTGCCATTAGCCATATGGCACAGCACACATGGGACAGTGGCGCTATGTCTTCCCATCCAACACCACTGACAGGCAAAATAAGAAACAATCGCTCAAAAACAACAACACAGAGTGGCAGGTTCTTACACATTCATAAGGATTCAATGGGGCCATGTTTTTAGAGAAGTTCCATCATTATTATTCATCAAGTGTAAGAAAAACAGATCTGAGTCCACTTCTTGGGATGGTTCAGGTCTAATGGCATCAACGAGGCCACATCCTGATAATTATGTTCTGCAATTTGGATTTAACTTCTTTTAAATAGCATGGCAGGAGGAAACACTCAAGATTAAAGATACGGTGCAGAGGGTCTGCTGGGATGGAGCAGGCAGAAAGAACTTCCCAAAACAAAGGCACAGCAATGCATATACTAATTAGGAAACAATTTAAGTATGGTGGTGACTGAACGGATGGTGGGGGTTGCTGATTTTTTTCTCCCATGGGTGCTGGGTGATGATTGGATTATTGGGATGTAATAAGTTGAATCAGTCTGTAGCTGCCTCCATGTCCTCCTCCTCTCCATTCCCAGCATGCCTTACTGCAGTGATCCATAGGGATCTGAGGGTGACCCACTTCTGAGAGAAGAACACCAAAGACATCAGTTCACTCTGATAGGTGGGGAAGTGTAAGAAAGGGATGTGCAAGGAAAACAGAGAAAGTTGTTAGGGTTCCTACCTTCGCCCCGGAGCGTTCGGCCGTCCTCACCGGTCGCCATTACAAAGTTTTCGGTGAGGCGGTTTATATCCAGTGTCCAATTTACGACCTGATTCCGAAACAGCTGCTTCTCCTGCTATTTAGGTGTGGGTTTTAGCGCTATTCGGTGCCAGGTCGTCTTCATTCAGTACGCATGCCCGACCACAGGCGCTTGCGCCCTTACGCGCACCTTTAGGGATAGTGGTTACGTTTCGGGGGCTTTTAGTGCCGATGGACGCGTATGAAGGGAACCCCTGATGTATTAAGTATTTAAGGGGCACTTTGAGGGTCTCCCGTCCCATACTCATGCGCTCCTCACACGCCTGAGCTCATGCTCTTTGGCCGTCGGTACTCAACGAGCCTCACTCTGGCCGGCTGCCCGTCCTGAATGAGACGCGCCCCGGTTTGGCTTACTTGCGCCACACGTTATTATACGTTGTGGGATTCCATCTATCCGGCATCCTTGGGTCCTATCACCAACCACCACATCTCGTAACAAAAGTAGCATGCAAAGGATGAGAAAAATTGAGAAGCACAATGAGACTGGCTCACCCATAAACTAATGATGACACCCACTCAGAGTTGAAGTCTCCCCGACTGCCTCCTTGTCTCTTCACTTTTGTTCTCTTTACAGTTTCAATTATGTATGTCCATTTCAGCCAGTACCAGCATCCAGTGTGTTTAAAATAAGGAGGAGAGCTGGGGGGTCTGTAAGGTGACTTAGGGTCAAGCCAGGACTGTGTTATCACACTCATCAGACCTGTTAGCCCCTCACTCACAATGCTGTTGCTATCACACAACCCCTCCCCGCTGCCATCTGTGCAGGGAAACGTGAGCCCAGTGCTCCACCTGCTGCTCCACGACAACGCCCACCGATAGAGGACACAGAGCCATAGCCTTGCTCATCTCTTCTCCTCCTCCTCATACATCTCAACCTCCTCTTTCATTGCGTCCCTTTTTCCTTATCAGTTTCCTCACTGTTGAATGTTTTGCAGAACAATCAAACTATTTCAATCTTTTATGAAATTGACAATTCAGAAAAAAATATATATATTTGTCTAAGTTAAAATAAAAGTATTAATTAAATTTCAGTGTACACGGTTCTTTGTTGTTAACGCTCTTCTTTTGCTGGGCCACAGGTTTTTTTCATTGGGCTTAGGTCAATTGACAGAGATTTCAAAATCTTTATCCTGTGGTAATTACAGACTCAGTTAAAACTTCCAGATTTTTTTTTAACTCACTTGCCAATTCCTAGACTGAGTGATACTGTTCTAACCAGGTTTATAAGGCCTATGGATGAAGAACTTTCAAAAATCATACTCCATACATAAACTGGTTCACTCAGACCTTGCTTGTATTTGTGGTTAGATAAAAGGAAAGACTTATTTTAGTAACATGTTTTAAACAGCTTGGTGGCATGGAGGCACCATCTCATTGTAGATTTGAAGAATCTGTGTCCCCAATAATGTAATATTCTGCAAATGTCGGTTCACGATCAATGAAAATTATTTTGGTTTGTCCATTTTAACCAACCTTCTTAATGATCAATCTGGAAAAAGACACTAATCCTCCAGTGTGGGTTAAGATTTAAGTTTTTGTACAGGTCATGCTGTTTTAAACTTCATAATCAATGCTTTAACAGTGGATACGAATTTATACTCAGTCAAAAAAGAATTTAAGAATAACATATATACATGGGAAAAATAGTTACACATACAGTTACACATCAGTACCATTTTGTCCATATGTGAAAAAAATTGTGACATGCAGTTTTATTGTTTTATTATTTTACTAAGAATAAACAAACTTCAATGGAAGGTGAGATTATTTTTCTAAAACCATGGTTTCAACCTGAGATAAAGCCAATCAACCACAAAAAAATCATGAATCAAGATTTTATTTGTTCCTGAAAATTAACCATGGTTTTACCAGAAAAAAAAAAAAATATATAGTATTGCTAATATGCTATGGCTAATATGTTAAGGCTATTATGGTATGGATAACATGGTTTTACGAAAGAAATGTGGTAAAATAATGGTGAATTTATAGTGCTGTATAATTATATACAGTAGTTACCTTAGTAACTAATAGAACTAACTATAGAATATGAAGTTTTCTATCCACCAATTTTCGTAAGATTTAGGAAATGTTCTGTTTAAGTCTAGTCCAAGTCAAAGTAAAGTTTAGCTATTTTTCACAGCACAAATTTTAGCAGGACAAGGGAATCTGAGGATTGGCTGTGAAGGGGCATGGCTGGACTTGTACACATACCAATTTTCACAATATTGTACAAATGTAAAACATAAGTCTTGCTCTGTAATTGCTTCCTCAAAATGCTTTAGGTCAGCCCAAACTTATGTACAGCAGCAGCTGGGTTAACTCTTCTTCCTTCCTCTGTTCCCTGTCTTCTCAGCCGTTGTTGTGACAAGAAAAGTTGTGGCAACCGTAATGAGACGCCGTCTGACCCTGTCATCATAGACAGGTAAGAAATGGATTAATACTCCATAGCTGTGCTTGTGTGTGTGTAAACATAAAGCATATGTTTTATATATTAGCAGTATTGATACTGGCAGTTCTGACAGATCATACACTGAAATACTCATGTCTATAGTGTGGGTCTACATTATATGCTAGGAGTTGCTATACAGTGCACTGTTTGGTGGATCACCATTTCAAAAGGAACTGAGATGATCTGACATATTTGTAATATACATTTCTATGAAGCAATATTACAGTCTATGAGTGAGAGAGATGTTTACTCTGGCACATAGTCGTTTGGAGTGTACTTTATGACAGCTTGCACTTTGCATTCAATGCTAGCATTCAAAACCCTCAACACCACTGAAGAAGCCCAAAGCAGCATCTTTAGGCTGGTGTAAGAGAACAAAGCATTTGTTTGGAGACGAGTTCCTGTGCAGATGAAACCAGTGGTAGGAACATACTGAGTCTGTGGTTGAGCCCTCTGGGTGCAGTGGTGTGTGTCTCCTGTCTATGTCCTTGTTCCAAAGTCCAGAATGAGGTTTCACAGCTCTAATAAGCATTTGAGTTTAATTTATATTGAACTATTTTGTATATATTTATTTTCTACAAAGGACATTGAAGGTAGCTGTGAGCTGAAAGAAGGAGAAGAGCTTAGGGTTGAAGCTGAGGGCAATGTCTATATATGAGTTTGTCAAGTGTTTCTGTGTGTTAATGAGCCACTGCACTATCAAATGAACACAGCTGTTGTAGATTTGCTAAAGCTCTGTTAGTAGTAGTGTGTATTAAAGGGCCTTACCTGGATGCTGTGTGTGTGTTTGTAGCTAGCTCATTTCTGCTTCACTGGGCCAGAACGCTTCACAGTTCGCAGAGACAGCTGCACCCTCACTATGCCACATGGCCTCACCTCCAAACACACTCACACACACCCACATGCAGACACACTATGCTATGTGCAATTCCGTATGCCAATAAAATATCAATATTGTGATAAATGAAATGCATCATTTTCTAAAGGTATTGCAAGTTTGCTTAGAACTCTGAGCCATTCTACTGTAACTCTGAAATTTGAGAAATCACATTGAGAAACCAGTACATAACTTTACTTTTTACTTTTAGGTTATAATATGACATATCATCCACACTAACACACAATTTACATTCACCAAAAAACCAAAAACGATCTGTTTTTATGCATATTTTCTAAAAGGCACTATGGAACAGCTTTTCTTTTGAATACTTTTTTGTAGTGGCATGAAAGTAGAGGTACTATAACTGGATTTTCCAACTGTGCTCTGACCCAACATGGCCGCCCCTGGGCTCAGGTGTGAGGGCACCGTTAATTGACAGCAAAAAAGAAAAGGAATTAAATATCATTCCTTTCTGTCAAATGGTGCAGAAGGGCAGCAATATAGGTCATGTTAAAAAAAAATTAAGAGTTTTCTCTCGTCTTAAAAATATTTTTGTAGGTAATGCCATGTGTTCCCAACAAACAGGAAGCAAGCTGGATCAGAATCTGCTCTCTCACTCTTTTAAACACAGACGCGCGCACACACACAAATGCATTAAAATATATGTATTCAAGACTCAGTGTCCCTCAAACGTTCTTTAGTTGAATAAATAAGAGCTCATTACTGTGCTCTTGTTTCAAACAGCTGATTAGGTTTTACAGCAGTAATTAGCCAGGGAGCGCTAATTCCTCTGGAAGAGTAATGAGAGTGATTTCCTAATTAGCTTCCTCTCATAAGATGCTGCAATAGGCTGTCACAGCAAAATCAGGGGAATGTTGAAAGAACGAATCCAACTAATCCAACTAACGATGCCATATCAGGTTCTTAACCCTTTTAGGACCTTGGGGATTGTACATAATTTTTGCTATTTTGACACAAAATTCCACCTACTCTGACAATGAAACTGACACGTACAAATTGAAACCTTATTTATTATTTATATACACTACCGTTCAAAAGTTTGGGGTCACTTAGAAATTTCCTTATTTTTGAAAGAAAAGCACAGTTTTTTT